>JAAXYW010000191.1:0-51724 GCA_036851895.1 Orthonychiurus folsomi
CATGTTACGTTCCGCTTATTATCTCACACCTTGTCCAAGATATCTTGGCGTCACCATGAGACCTTACAAAATAGGTTACTGTATTAATCCGCCACTCTGAGAGCATGTGCAACAAAATTGAACGGAGGTGCCAAAAACTTGAAGGAGGTGAACTATTATGCTACTAAAATTATTTTTAGAACACTATTGACAAACTGCACTACACCAGGCGAATACATTCTACAATGTGAATTTTGGACGTGATGGAGTCACTGATGATAATTCTACAAAGTATTAATTGAATGCAGCCTTGTCACACATGTCATAACTTAAGATTCGAATCATTTTAATGAAAGCTATCGACTTGTGATTTGAATTTTACTAACCAGCAAATGAAATAAGACCCACAGTATTTAAATCAAAGAAAATGTAATTCGCCAGTACAAATAAATCCAACTGCATATGGTTGATTAATGATTCGAATTATTTATTAATTTTGAACGTTTCTAATTTCAAACAAACTCCTAATCGCAGTTTAAACACTTCTGAAACGTTAAGTTTAAAAGGGAGTAACCCAATTGTGATCATTCACATTGCGGGGAGCGACCGCAATGTCCGGTTCAAATCCAGATAGCAGCAGCGATTTTTTTTTTGGTTTTTTACTATTATTTAAGATATTTTCTTTCATTTAATTACCCAGCCCATCCAGAATAAAAAAATAACAAACACGAGGATATATTTGCACGGAATGAATCCTGACAATCTCACTGAATTAAGCTGGAATTTAAGTAAACCAATTTAAAGTCTCAGGTAATTTTACTGTAATACGATACCCCACCGAGAAAAACGACTTGTATTGAAACTTGCTACGTTCGTACGTTGTTATATTATTATTACGTTACATTATTATATATTACATATATTACATTGTATTGTAAAACCCACTGAATGTTCCAAAGAATTAAGATGTTCGCCCAATGCAGTATTTTCAAATATAGAATGTGGGAGGTGTGCATTAGAATATATTGTTTGGATCAATTTTCTAAGGAAAGTTCAATGTCATTTCACTTAACAATTTTGTCGGATATTTCAGGACTCAACAAAGCGCGAATCTTGTACATAGACTGACTGTGTACTTTACGCGAGGCGTTTAACCCACAAAAATCTCGATTTAACAGGTCCCTGCATGTAAAATATTTCAAGCCAAATTTAAAAAATTCGGCTAAATTCGCAACTTGAATAGTGTGATCGGACACTTTGTGAAACATAGTTTCTACACAAGTGTAATAAGTGGACAAAATTTCAGCCAAATCGGGAGCGGACAACCCGGGCACATCTCTCGTCAGTATATATATTCAATTATTAAGCAACGTAAACTCCACATACTGACGGAATTGAATATACTCAGAAGCTACACACATCCATTCCTATTGATACTGCGCTTGCTGTAGAACGGTAGAACAATGTATTCCAATGTTGCAAACAATTTCATCTGTTTGTGCATTGCACTGAAATGCATTTCAAAACGTAAACAAAAATAAAGCTTCAAAGAGTATAATTTTTCAACATTGCGCATTGCCGCAGCGCAGCTGAACAACAGTAATTTGACACAATACTATCTGTAAGCGCCCGTTAATATAATTTCAAAAATTTGATAATCCTCCATACATTTGCACTGCTACCCTGCTAAAGTGTTGCTAGCACCTCTGTATTTAATCAAACCAGCATGCAGCAGCATGAGAAACTGTGATGTCAAAAGACAATTTTGCAGGGATCGGAGACCGTACATTTGCTCGGGTTACGAGACGAGTGCTTCCAAGAACATTCAAAAACATTGTGCTGAATGCTACATTGATTTGTAATGACAACGTCAACCACTTGACCTAGGTATAACCTCTTCCAAATTCAAGATCACATTTACAAAGTTTCAAATGAGGCTAACGCAGTGTCGATGTCGAACAGCAACGCCATATTGGCCATATATATTTCCTGTGAGAGACCTAAATAGCGCTATGCTAGCGTCATCAATAAGTAATGGGAATAAACACAAAATGCAACATAGCACGCCAACAGATATGAAAGCATGAAACCACACCCAATGTCCTCTGCTCGCCTTGCTTTTGCCCATGCTACATGTAGTTAACGCCTCTCGCCTTCTGTAGAGCGGCTGGTGGACCAGGACTTCCAACTGCCTGGCATCCCATGCCCAACACGGCTCTATTGCAAAGGACGGAAAGGGACGCTCCATTTTGTTTGCGGCGATGAACCCCATGTCGCACTTTCCTTGCTGTGCATTCCGTCCAACTTTGACCGCGCTCTACCAAAACAGACAAAAGATTCATAACAATGTCGACCTCACCGACCTCAGAAAGTACACCACTAGAGGAGCAGTTAACGCAGTAAGATATTTCCTGCACGTTTGAACTGGAATATTTTGAGGCGCGGGGTTATAGGTTAGGTCACTCGTAACGCCAATCCAATCGGCGGTCGGCTGTTTGATTTCCCGCAGTTGCTTTATTTTCATGCGAGTTTATCAACCATAAGTGTGATTTTTTTGAAACGGGATTTGGTGTTTTGATTGAATGAGAATCAGAATCCGCGTTAATGCCTACTTCTTTATTAGGAAACCCCCTCTTGGTTTGGAGAAATCCAAAGAGGCTCCTTTAGATTTGAATGTTGTTGAAGGCAGCTCGCAATTGGAAACGGAAGAACCCCGCACGCAGGATGCCGCACCTACTAATACAAGGAAAGGACAGGGAAAGAAGTTTCCAGAGGCGGCTGCAGCTGCGGCGACCTCCACAGACCAAGAGAGCGATTTTGAAGACGAAATCCCAGGGCACAGTATCCTGTAAGTGTTTTCCTCCAAATTGAGCCATATCTAATATACAATAAAAAATACAAACCCGCTAAGTCTAAAGGCGTCTGTGTATCTTTTAATTAGTAAAGGTTCCTGCAACACAAATCTTTTTTCAAAGGTGTTTTGCAAGGTGTCTGAACTTGGTGAAAGCTTTAGATGTAAGTTATGCCTGCAGCCAATGCTAAGGTTTCTGAATATTCTTTCTTTCAGATGTATCAAGCCTGGGCGGGTTTTCCGTCCATGGAACGACACTAACCGTCGTGTGGCTTCAGACTGCACGTTACATCGGATTGCCAAAAAACTAGAGGTTCCAAGTGGTGGTGGTGGGCGAAGAAGGCGCGATTATATGGACGGAATGAACCCAATATTGTATAGGGGCTGGCGCAAATACATCGACCCGGTGTTGTATAAATGCTTTTTGGGAGAGAAAAATCACGCTAAGTTAGAACTTTTACTTCAAGACGATTTCCCAACAGATTCGTCCGAAGAAGTACGCAGTTATTACTATTGATTATTGTATTTTAATTTACAACATAATGTTTAACTCCTCACCTACTAATGTTCCTTACAGGAGGAGTCCACTCAGAGCATGAGTGAGGACTCCGATTCAGATGCAACTGTTGTGATTGACATAGAATGTGAAACGGATCCTGATGAGAGTGACACTACTGTGAACCCAAATGGCCTTCCTGGTCCTTCCGGCCAACCAACAAGCTCGCCTGCCGGAAGCTTGCGAAAGAAACTGAAGAGAGATAGAGTGTTTATGAAATACTCGAAGAAATTTTATAAAATAACTCTAGTAGAGTTTTACAAGTCGGAGCCACCAGGCAAACCGGAGGATGAGGACCTATTTCCTTTAAAGTTTTTTGCTGGTGTTGAAGTCAAAGCACCGATTGCATACGACATTATGGGGCTTTTTCGAGAGGATGAGATGCATTTTTTGGTATTGGCACCCATCTTCTCTAAAGACAAATCGCGCGGACAACAACCTTCTAATTTGGGGAATATGTACGGTGCCAGTACGAGGAATGAGGGTGGGTGAGCCAAACCATAAAATCATTTATTTCGTTAAGTGTCAGCACGAAGTTCGTCGTTAACTCTCACTAGATACATCAGGTAGCGATCATATCACCCAAGATGTCGGTGAGGACGAGGAAAATGAGGACGAAGAATCGGAGGAGATTGAGATTGACTCAGACCTGTACGAATATCTGCGCAATAAAAAATAGAAAATGCTGGCTGACTGAATAAAGAAATAAAGTTATTAAAACAAAAACAGTAGATTATAATTTTTCTTCGTCTTCGATTAGCTCATTAACACATTCGAAGAACTTCGGTGTTTCATTTTATATTTTTCGCTCTTGGTTTTGGATTTCGTTGTTTGTTTGAATTGGAAGTGCGATGTGGATGTGTGAGTTAGGTTTTGATGATACGCGAGAAGCTTTGATAGATATAAAGTTTAACACATCAGTGGAAATAAATTAACCAAGTAACTAAATTAGTGAATGTCGCTGGGGGGAGAGCAGCTTTGAGTTGATTCTAGTTGACAATAAAACTAAACTGAAACTGGAATAACTAGTGTTTTAGATGGTAAGTGGTTAATAATAATAATTAATTATTAATGTCCATTATTAACGTTAATGCTCTTACAGTGGATGATATCGACAATTAGTATCAATAGGAAGGAAGGCGTTTTGGCCCGGGCTCCCAGCTTCACATGATCACATGCCAAGTGTATTCTAACAAAAATAATCAATTAATAGAAAATGGAAATGTTAGGTATACCTAAAAGCCAAAATGCTTAATGCACAACAGGCAACAACCAGTAGGATATGAAAGGATTTGGTTGGTATGCGGATGGAATGGATGTAGGCAGTTAGTTACTAGCTACCAGCATGCAGCATTAATAGAGAAGATATAAAAATGCAAGCAACAAATTACAGTTAGCTTCAATTAGGAAAAGAACTCTTTCTGGAAAATGCTACGAACATTTATTTTATTCAGTAGCTGAAAAAATAACATGCATGTACTGATTTGATATCCAATCCCCTCCATTTATAATGCGATTGGCAATTTTATATGCAATGCATATTAAGCTAACCAACATAATGTGAATGTCTGCTAATTTTCATGGCAAACAAACAAAAGTTCAACGTCATCTGGCCGTCTTAAGCTTTTACTGTAAATATAATTAATATCTAAGTTTTGTAATTTTCCTTCCATTGTGTATTTTCTTTTGCCAACGCATCGCCCCAATCTCTTCTCAGGCTTGGCTTGTCGAATGAGTTCATTTGCCAATTTTTTTTGCAGATTATAGCATAAATATTCATAAATAATCGACAACCATAGAACAGATTAGAGACAAGACACTAGAGTCAAAAATTAAAACTTCACATGTAAATCTGAACAAATAAGTCTAAGTGCACAGGGTTGATTCATAATTCGAATTATTTATTTTGAACTCTTCTAATTTTCAAACAAACACCTAATCGCAGTTTAGGAACATGTGAAACGTTAAGTATAAAAGGAGGACAGCTAAGTAATCCAATTGGGATCATTCAAATATGCTCTCCGCAGAGAATCTTAGTTAACCGGTTGCCCAGCTGATTCACTTCTTACGTTTAGGTGGAGTTATTTGTATCGCACGCCGCTTTAAGTTCACGCTCGCGTTCGGGTTCCCTTCACAGGCAACGACCTTCAATTTGTCCACGTTAGCAAATTCATGGCCATCACGAAATTCGACGTCGTTCAAAACAAATGACCAAACATTGTCGCAGAAGCGATAAGTGTGCAACTGTCCAGCAGTAAATGTGAGCCGGGATCTCACACGATTTTCTAGTGCCGCAGTGATTGAATGATCAAACTGAACACGAATCTTCTCAGCCAGATCTGAGGTGATTTGATTGTTCTGGAGCAACTCGTCCAGACTCTCCTGGAGAGTAAATCCCAGTGTAGTCTGCCGATACGCCTTCTGCGCCATTGCTCCCGAGTAGATCTGCAAAAATGAACGAGAATAAATCAATTTCTACCCTCTCTACGTCCATTCTGTGCAAATATTTATGCTTCCTTTTTGTTACGCCCTAACCCTAATAAACCTAAAACTCACTAAACCTAATCGTATACAATTAAAGCTCAACCCAACTAACATTTTCTAAGAGAAGATGTAAAGGAAATGGCATGGAATACAGTGGAATTTAAATAAACTGAAACGGGAGGCATTGGCAATAAGTCGGTATGCAGGACGTAGTCAGCCTGTCAGCCTGCCCAGCGATGCCGGGACTAACAAACCCTTGACGAACAAATTATGTTTTATCAATCGAACAAGTTAAACAACATAATAAAACTCCAACACTATATCGATGATAGTATGTACTTTACCTTGATTTATAAAGTAGCTGCTTTGAATACTGGGAACTACAATTTGTCAATTTGGAATAGCCTGATTGATGCGACAAGCAGGACGCCAAGAAGGTGATGCTGGATTTCAACTTCTGGCGCCGATCCACCAGTGGCCCCGCCCCGCGCACAGAAACCCCATTCGATCCCAAAGTCATATGTTTTATGTATTCGATTTTGAAGGCTCATCCTCATTCGTCAACCATAGTAATTGGGTTTTCATAATATTTAATCTGAACCGGAAATGAAACATTACAATGTAAACCAATAGCTTTGTTGCTAATTTACTGTAAAGCGTTTGAAAGGTCAATAATTCAGAGGAGTAACTTGTAAGTCAAACAGCTCTTCACTTTTTTTTTCAACTTCAAATGGTACGTTTTGTTTAAACAGCATTCACCATAGTATATTTCACCAAATCAACAAGTCGTTGTTCTAATTTCTCTCCATTTGTCTCCAAAAATCCACTGGCGTGGCAACCATTGTTTTACTGAATTTGTCGCCCTCGAATCCAGGACTTCCGACCCATCAACCCAAGAAGCGTGTGAGTTTGTTCATGGTATTTTTCGAATTGTGGATCTTAGTTTTTGACTTGGTTATTGTACTTAAGAATTAATTGCTGCGTAGATTTACAGAGGTTTGCGTTACAATAACAAATTGTGTGAAGAGTTTGAAGAGATGGTAGGACTGAAAATCAAGAAGTTTGCTGAGGTATGCGATACACGTTGGGTTTAATTTATTAATACTTCACATTTTACTTACTAACATGCCTCGATGCCTCTAGTTATTCATATTTTAACTTCAACATAAAAATATGATGAATATTGACTTGTTTGACCAGAAGTTGAAAGGTCGAAGGTATCTCAATCCTCGACTCGACGGCTTAGCCGATCGCGCTTTTCACAGGAAGCTTGTGAAGGAATTTGACTGGAACCATTTTTTCGACGAAAACAAGGATTGCTTGAGCGTTCTTGACAACATGTGCGAAGCCCCAACTTTCCTGGATAAGGTTCGCACTCTAGAGCAGGATTTCTGCTCTGACAAATTTTGGGAAGTTTTGAACACTAATTACGATGGTAAATCCGAAATAATTTCAAAATATTTATTGAACTTCTTCTCCAATAATCTTTTAACTGCTTTGTTATTTGTTAATGTAATACTTTTCAGAATTACAGAAGAGCGACACGGTTGCTAGAGCCTTGAAACGCAAAGGAGATAGATTCAGGATCAGAGCAGCTTATCCCCAAGCCTTGCGATGTTATAGATTGGCTGCGCAGTTTGCGCCTCCGAAAAGCAAAATATTGGTAGATAGTTATTGGAATTCCTGTCGCGTTGCACTGTGGTTCTACTCAGACTTTGAAGGGGCTATGAAATTACACAAAGCTGTAGAAGAATGCAGGCAATTCCAGTCTTATCAAGCGCAATTTGCATCACAGCGCTCTCGCTACAAGGAGTACCATAGAGCTGATCGAACCTCACCTAAATATCTGAAACTAGCCAATTACTTCAAGAAAAGGCTATTCTATGTGCTCGGAGAATATGCTAATAGTAAGCAGGAGATGGCCAGCTGCATTAGTGTGCAAGATAGCCTTACTCATGGGAAAGGCTCTTTTGCGACGGAATCCTTGGAACCTGGTAACAAATTTATTCTTTATTGGAATAAGACATCCAACCACACAGTTGTTCAGTAATATGCTCATATCTCAGGTACCACAGTGCTAGTTGACAGACCTTACGTAGCCAATCTTGCAAACTGCTACAAGTTTGACGCCACAAATTGTTTCCGATGTTTTGCTAAGCTTACGGGTTGCGTGCCCTGCAACGGATGTGTGTTTGTAAGTTATTCAATTTGTATTATTCTACTCAGCGCAGACCTAAAATGTATAGTATATTTTTCAGTATATGTATTGCTCAGCCGAGTGCCGGGATACGGACTACGAAGACGGACACAAGTACGAATGTCCCTGCCTTCCCTACATGTCCACCGTAGGTCAACCGTCGGTTTTACATATGTGCTTGAAAGCAGTGTGCAAGGCTGGCCCCAAGACACTTGCCAATTCGTACAAGACATTACAGAAGTCTCCAAGTGCGTTGTCATCCGGAACTGTCAGAGTGAAGAACTCTAAGGGGGAAGTTGACAAGTATTCCAACGTGTTGAACCTATGTTGTCATCCGGATGAGGATGAAATAGATAACACTGTCTGGTTGTCGTACACCATTGTCCAAGTATTAATACGCAAATCTGATTTCTTTGGTGACTACGTGGAATCCTTCCGACCGATTATGGCGAATTTCTTAACGTGCACGCTTGCCCACCACGTGCTTTCGTTTCGGTTTAATTCTTTCCAAATAACCACTCCAATCAAGGTGGATTGGAAATTGTCTCCAGATCAATCTTGGCCTTCTCAGTTACCGAAATTTAAAACTATTGGGGCTGGAATTTACCCCACCGCAGATAAAATAAATCACTCGTGCGATGGTAACGTCATCATGATTCAAGCTCCTGATGGTACCCTTGCTATGATTACAAACAGGAAGTTGGTGGCCGGAGATCAGTTGTTTTTTAGCTACGGTCCTATGTATACATCAATGAAACGAGAAAAGCGGCAAAAGCATTTGAATAAAGGATACAAGTTTGACTGTACTTGCACAGCGTGCTCATCAGACTGGCCGACTTACCGAGGACTCCACAACATTGAAAAACGGATCTTTTGCCCTGGTTGTTCTATTAAAACGCTCGGACAAAACACGGAAGTTGAAAAATATGTTTTAAATATTGACCGTTTCGGTGTGATTGGAACTTGTGGGTCTTGTGGCGAAATGTTTGTGATGGACAAGTTGTGGAAGGAAATCTCAATATACGAGGAGCTGCTGGTTGCAGCTGATGAGCTGCTGGATTCCAACAAGCCGAATGAAGCACTACCAATTATAAAAAAGTGTATTTCTTTCTATCAACTGACTATGTGCCCGCCTTCACCCGGTCTTGCATTGGCCCAGAGGTTTCTGCGAACAGCTTTAACTCTTGTGATACATCCGCATGTGTGAAGTTTTGCCGAAAAATTTAAATCACAAATGAGCTATTACCAAAAATTTGAACCATGAATGAACCATTGCTGAAAATCCAAATCATGAGCGAACTATTACTTGCCGAAAATCCGAGTCACGAATGAACTATTACCTGCTTAAAATTATCGAAACAATTGACGAGAATGAAGATAAGCTTTAATAAATCAATTTACGTTCGTACTCTACGGTGCGGTAAAATTGTCTCAGCTGAAATATGGCTTTTAATAATTGGTTAACTATTGTGTAGCGCAAAAAGGGTCAAAGAATAATTGCTCAATAGTTATATTATTTAAGAAATATATGCTACGTAGTAGTAATTACAACTAATCACTTTAAAAATCTACCTAAATACATTATCGCGTTGGCATGAACCACTGCATTATATTTTGATCTCCTTGAGAGCTTTGAATGTTTTGTTTAGTATATTTGTATGCGTACGTTTAAGCAAATGATATATAAATTACAAACGTTGAACAAGCTCGTAAATCCGCACTACCTATTGTCAGCTTTCTCCACTTTTTTAATGTTTTCTGAGGTTTAATACCCAGGTTTTTTAAGCCTCTATCAGTATATAATGAATGTTCTCCAAGATCACAGGTTTAGTTTGATATACAGCAACAGTCTGCTTTGTTTTCATAACTTGTCTTGAATTTTCATATCCAATGCTTTCTCAATGGATTTCCAAAACTTGAATAAAGGCATATTAAGTCTTTGTTCAATTGCGAATGGACATTTCTCTGCGAATTCTGTGTGGCAGGTTTCCTCACCACGGCTTTGCCCAATATCCGCAGCCTGGTTATATAATTTAAATAATCCATCGTGGCCATCAATGTTCGCACTGGAATTTCTTGTACCTGCATCACTTTCCTTTCGATCCATGTACAGGAGTAGACTTTGATCTCGCACTTGAGTCATAAACATGTCTGCGATTGGAAAATATTTGTCCGGATTAGAAGAGAATTCGCAAATTGCTCTTTGTTGACAATGGGGTTCTGCAACCTGAAAAAGGAAATAAAGGAAACATAAGGTTTGCTAGCTCTATAATGTTCTACAAAACAAATTATTTTGGAAGCATTTGGAGATTTTGTGTTGAAACTTCAAGGGTAAACTTTTAACATAAATTATTTGTGTCTCTCGGACTTGTCGAATTATATTCCACTAAAATTTGCAGTGAAGGCTTTGTCTGCATGGTCTTGACGAATAAATTTATGCAAATAACTAAAGATAGATTGAAATATTAACTGTGTTCGCAACCAATAAAAGGACAATACCTTTATGAGTTCAAAATAGGTTGCAATTGTATCCAACTGAGGCTGGAATACAGGATCACTCTCGTAGTAGGTCTCTTCCAATTCTTCCAAACTACGAATGCTTCGTTTGTATTTCCAAGTATTGAATAGATTTGACATGGGTGGAAGAACAATCATGACTGGTATGACTAGTAGAAATCCAACATCCAGATTTCCAAATATATTGAGGTTCACGAATCGTTTTGTTCTCACTTTCTCTTCCTGTACTTCGGATTCCGTCCGATTATCTGAAATATTGTGGTCATATTGAGAACTCGGGTCAAAGTTTGCAACTTGAGGAAATGTTGGGAACCCCCAATTAAATTCGGAATAAGACTCAGGGCCAGAGGAGTATCCTAATTGGAACAATGAAAGTATCCCACATCCGAGAATTATTCTTTTCATTTCTAATACACTTTGGGTTTATGTGAGATTTGTACTAAAATGGAGACGACACTTGTAATGCTCCAAAGATTTTTTTGAGTGGCATGAGGGCATTTTTGTTTGTTGATATTTATATACTGTAATTGTAATTAGTTCCAAACATTGAGGTTTTTGGACCAACGTAAAAGTATTTAAAATAGGCAATTTCCAAGCAAAGGAGGTTATGTTTTTGCTGTTGTTTTGATGATCACTTCTGTTCCACACAACTTCTCGCCATTTGAAACGCCAGACAATTACACTTGCTGTACTGCACTTATGCTAATTTGAAACCATTATAGACCTTCGACTATAGTGGCTTTGCATCAAAACTGTTGCTTTACCAGGACCTGTCGTATTGAGCAATTTATATACCGTTTTGATTTACAAATTATATGTGTTTGTTTTACGTAGCACGAGATTACGATTGACTGGTCTTCACTACGTGCTGCGTATGACCAGCAACACAGATACTTTCTGTATCCACATTATTTGCTAATAATAATCACAAGTAGATAATCAAGTGGATCTCAGGGTTTAATGCTTCTAAATTACAGAAAGCATAAATCTACACTGAATTGTGCAAATTTAAAAAATCTTTCATGGTGAGCTATAAATCACGTTTGTGCTTTGGATTCTTACTTGAATGCATTGGCTATTAGTCAGGGTTGCGTATTGTAGTACAATTCCGGTTTGCAAACGGTGCAGCTTAACAATACGCAAATTCTTGAAATCAATTAAACGGTACTCATAATAAGTTCGACAACTTCATTTCAAAAGCTGAGTTAATTAATTAATACACAATGCAAATGAGCAGAATTCACCCAAATACTACCGTACGGCGGATAGTACACTTTGCTATCGTATCGTTGGGCAGGAAAATGTCCAAGCAAAGAGAGGATGTTTCCCTAATAACTCCTTTATTTTGTTTGTAGATTGTTGGCTAATTGATTAAATTATAATCTAATTAAGTAGGAATGTAGGTGGGCAAAGAGCGAAGGAAATATTTGAATTCGCAGGTCCTTTCCAATAAAACTTGATTTTATTGCTTTCTCTCAACTGTACCTAATTCACGCAACTCCAATGCTTTTCACACAATGTTTCGTAACTAATAATAATACCTTTCAAATCTATCGCTAAGCTTTTCGTTGCACTAGATGCACGACGAAAGCTCTTCAACTGGATTCAATTTTAAACATGCACAAAATTATAAAAGAGTTTGCGTCTGCACCATTTTATGTTGGCGTACTAATTAACTTACTATAGGATGAGATTTCCAAGATTCATAAAGCTAGTTTAATTAAGCACGCTTATCTGTCTAACTTAAATTACGTGATCCTATCCTAATAACATGTGCGGTAAGAACATTTAGCTTTTGCTGACTACAATTTAAATTGAATTTTTAACTTGAACATACGTGTATGAAATAGAGAAATTAGGTCTATCATGAAACATCTCTATTTATCCAGTCATCTGTGCATCAGGCACTATCAAGACGATTTGAAAGGAACCCGCGATCACAACAACTTGCAGCTCGCAAATGCAGTAGGAACGGAAACTGCCATAAATATGCTTCAAAATAGTTAAATCCCAGAATCGTAGATTTTTTTAAAACATTCCTCAAAATAATTCTGCAGCCAAGAATAACATTGTACAAATAGGAGTTTATATTTTTGTACAAAATTGGGCTTTGCAAAGTTCCAAATTCTGAAACCCTTTTCACCGAACTGAAATTATCTTTGTGCTTCCCGACAAATTTCTGTATGAATGAGTGCGATACAATTTTGTAGAGGATTTTGACTGCATGTAAATCTTTCCTCCAGAAGTGACATTTCGTCGTGAGTCAGGCTCTGTGGAGGATCGCCGTTGTGGAATCTGCTCTTGCCCTTGTTCAGAATTGTCCAATTCCGTCACACTTTCGCATCTTCCTTCGTCCGGAGAATTTTGAGCCGCAAATGCAGAGGCCCTGGTCGCTTGAAGCTGCTAGGTGAATTAATTCCGGATTAATTACTTGTATGTATTTATGTAATGTAAAGGAAAACACGAGCTTGACTGTACCTCATGTTCAAATACAATCGTGTCCTTGGACTTGCGACACTTAGCTCGTCGATTTTGGAACCAAGTTTTGACTTGTCGATCCGTCAAAACAAGTGTGGCAGCCAACTTGCGTCGATCATTTGCATTCAAATAAACGTGTTTCTTGAATGCCTTCTCCAATTGTGTTGTTTGGAAATTGTTGAATCGGATCTGACCTCCTTTCCTCTTGCTCACAAAGGAGGTCAACGACGAGTAGGAGCGCGGTGGTCCATACTGCACACCATCTGAGAAAGAAAAATGAAAATACTTGACTTGTTAATTCCATAGCTCATTTCCATTGGAATTAGACAAATTGGTCATTTAGAGGATCTCTTGTTCAGAAAATAAATACATGGGAGCATTATTTGGTTCATGTAAGCATGGGTGCAAATACTTTGGTTGTAGCATTAGTAGGAGTACAGGTGTCATCATGCAATCCAATCATTAGTCGGACCTATCTGAGCCGGCTGTAATCTATCTTTACACAATGGAGTAAATCCGCGGCCCTAATCTGCCTAGTTTTTATGGTCTTGTGTATGTTGGCTACTGCTCGGATTTAACATGCTGGTTGCTGACGATCATAGCTTCTGCTTCGGTCGTGATCCTCGTCGGTACTTCTCAACTCAAAAGACTCAATTAGTTAGATATACCCAGGCTTTCCCCCGCCTGTCCTCACATTTATTACTATTATGAAATGAAGTGTCAATTTTCCAAGGGAATTCTGTCCAACTGTGATAAAGTCTTGGGCTAAATCCACCTCAAATTAAATCCCGTTCATGCCAGTCACACAAAAAACTGGACTAGTGGTGCCATAAATATTTCAATTACAAGGTAATCATTTAGGAAGATAATAAATAATTATTGGTTGACTGATTGAAGGGATTAGGGTGCAATCAGCAGGAGTGTTAAGCTACCCCCACTGTTCTGTCGCATGCTTAATAACTGTGTCCAAATGTTAGTTGAAGTATTACATTATTACATATGTATTTACTAGCGAGAGCTCCCTGATAACGGCTTCAAACCCAGTGCAATGCCAGGGAATAAAACACCGACACACTTCAAAATCAGGATTTGAACAATTCAGCACTTGATGGGATGGGACAAACTAATTTTTTTGTATGTACGCACGTAATCGGTGAAAGTAAGGGTAATTATTCAAATGGCATGTTATAAAGTGGTTCAATTGCTGATTTGTAGTAGAAATCAGAAATTTCGGAGATTGTAGAAATACTTGTAGAAATGTTCAACACCCAACAGAAATTGACATCAACGAGCATGATTTGTGTAATACAAGGATCACTCGATATTTGGATGTTAGTGTATTTTGATTAAAACTTGCTAGAATCTGTTTTTCTCCTCAGAAGCACAATAGCCCATTTCCTCTTTTTCGGATTCTAAAAAAATAAAATATTGGAAATCGCTATCCAGAAAATGATATGATGAGAGCAACTGTTTAGTCAAATTGCAACATTTTGTTGGGCTAAAGGCTTGCAAATCAAAATATCCTCATAGACACAAAATTAATACCCAATAAACTAACAATTTAATAGCAGCAATTAGAGGGATTACTACGCCAGGTTCAAATTCCAGGTGCAAGTAGGATTAAGTAGACAAGCCCGGCATGTAAGTTCGGATAAATTTATAAATACAGAATATTTCGATTGTGTTTGTACGTTTATGTGTAGAGTGTAATGGAGATGTGATGAATGTGTAAAATAACATATGGGAATAGAATAAATGCCTAATCAGAAAGAATTCGGGAGCGGCTTTAACCGTGAAGCAGAATAACCTGCACTCAATTTGTGATTGGTTAAGTGTCTTAATCCCATTGATACGATAGGGAAAGAATAGTTTAATTTCACAGCGTACATTCACATGTTGGAAACATTCTCTGACGCCATTAATGACCTTCGATTGGTTTGGATTTTCCAGGCAAATCCTATTTTTACATTAACGAAAGTCCAAAGTAGTTCTTTGTAAGATTCTAAGAGAGGCAGGGATTACATTTTTTTCTTGTGTTTTAGTTACTCTTTTCTAATAACAAACTCTTAACGTCTAATTCTGCTTCGGTTTGCGCCAAAGGATCAAATTATGCTCTTTCTCCTTCTTATGTATTAGACCAGCAGCTGTGTATAGGATTTAATTAGGGTCCTTACTGTGATTACAGTTAACCTCAAACCCATTTCTTTTAAAAACTTTCGATTTTCAAACTCAAATGACGTGTGTGGCAATGCAACGATACAATTGCATAACATATTGCATAAAAATATAAACTATAAATACTATAATTCACATTAATATCAGTAACGCCTTTCATGTTGCACGTTTCCCTAAGCTTTCAAAAATAAAGCAAGCGAGACAGACATTCAAGATTTGGCAATGTTTGTTTTTTCCGGATCTGTTCATATTAGTATTTGTCAATTTAATGACCACGTATTTTGTAAGAAACCCAGTAAAATGCAAAACCTTGATTTGTTATTACTAAAATGCAGAAATTCCCTATAAATATTTACCATCTAAGAAAGGCGCATTTGCTTTATCATGCTAATGGGGTGGTAAAATCGCTTACCAATCACACAAATAGTATGCATTATGGTTACTCTATTCTGATTATGATTCAAAGTTCCAATTCGTACTTGCTCGTGCTCTAAATTTAGAAAAAGATTCTTTTTCAAATCATTAATGTGTACAATTTTTGGAAAAATGAGCGCTTAAAAAAAAGAAGCTCATGGATTTGGTTGGAGGTACTACGTACAGGGCTCATACAGGACGGAAATTGATAGCGATGCCCAAATCAATTTTTCTGAAATCCCAAAGCAAATGGTTTGAAATAATGCTGTAAAATCCGATCATTCGTACATAAAAGTAAGTAATACTATCATGGGGATGAAGGGGATGGATGAACGTGGACATTGCCAGGATAGGCGGTAGCTGTCCATAATGGCTTGCACTCAGAATGAGTGGACAATGTGTTGGCAACTTACTTAGGATGGCTAATATTGACACTCATATTCGGCCTTTTATGTAGTTTTCCCTTTATCTAAACACCACGGAACCCAAACCTGTCCGTTCCCCTGTAAACTTTGACATATTGCCCATTTAATAACTCTTATCACCCAACAATTATTCATTATATTTCTCACACCATGTACTAGTAACTCTCTCCGAGTACACACCATGTAATGTAAAGTGTTTCAAGTGCTTAAAGCTCCGCGGCGTAATCCAGGGATAATACGCAAGCAGGGTCATTAGCAAAATCATAATTGCTCAACACGTGGAAGCCAATTTCATGCCCCTCAAATTGTGTCGGCATTACAGAAATTAAACCTATTTTATAGCACAGGGAGTCAAACCCTCCCTCGTAAAATGAAGTCCGAGGGATCCCAAAATTCAGAAAGGGAACTACTGGATAGACAAATAGTCCAATCCAATGTGAAAATTGTGTGCGTCGGCGCTGAATTTTTAGATATAATTTTATTACCTGATAGCATTCCTCAACTTAATCCCTAACATTGCCAAATAATTTGGAAAATAGCAAACAGTAATATTTATATTGAAGAGAATGAGCTTATTTTGTTCAAGTGGGATTTAAAATAACTTCACAAAGCCCAGATACGTATGGCTTATACATCACATGCTCTACCCGTATTGCACGTAAAAACTGACGTCGTTGTAGATTCTAGATTTATTGTTAGAAAAGCTACTTTTAGCGTTTTAACATCGCGTCGGATTCCTAAAAAAAAAGCAAAGCAGAATAGCATGTGTACATAGATTTTGGCTCACATGTGCGGTTTGTAAACCAAAGCCGATACTACGAATACTACTCCAAAAGAATTGAAGGCAAACATAAGAAGCATATTAATATTTTTGTATGTTTCTAATCTTTTGAAGATTTAACGAACGGTCAAGAAGTTTTCTCATACGAAGTGTACTGCATTATGATTTACAACTATTCTAAGAAACACTAGATTTTCCTTGCACCGAGGTGACTGTTTCGGATCCTCATTCGCACGTCACCATAATAACACGGATGACATTGTATTTCCACGATCTATTACGCTAATTCAGATGAAGTCTTCGTTGAATGCAAGATCATTGGGTTCCCGCCCCAGTCGTACCAAAATCCGCGACTCACTCATTTGCCCATTTCCGGAATTCTCATCCCAAGGAAGGGTCATTTTCTGCAGAAGTTGCACTACCAATTGCAATTGCGTCAAAAGGAAGGAATCATTCTTGGATAGATTAAGGAGAGGAACTCATCCGTACATTCCTCATATATTTAACGTCTATTTTTAACTACCTTGGAAAATTGTACATGAGAAATTTACCATTACTAAACACCTACGCCCTCCGAATGTGCGTCTAAAGGAAGGACTCCAAATATTTATGTTGAAAAATAAAATAAATTAAATTGACTTTCTTATGGACCTTAGGCCCACCCACCCACACGCCGACGCGTCCTCATTTAATCTTATCACCAAGAATGAGCCTTTTTGAAAGCTCAAAGTGATGAATGGTTATTAAAATCCAGATTTTTAATTAAATAAATATGTAAGGGCACACTACTGCTGAAAAAGCTGACGGCACATCGCACCGAACGCACTACGGACAGCACCGCCTGTACCGCCCAAGTAATTAAATCCCCGAAAATGCAAATGCAATTTAAGAATTGGCAAAACTCAAATCGTCGAAGGAAAGAAAAAAACTAGAGAGCCCTTCAAATCCTTCAACTGCTCCGTCTTCACCTACACATGTGTAGGTAAGAAGGCGTTATACATAGTAATCAATTTCAGTTGTTAATGATGAAAGTGCGTGGCAACTAGTTAACGAGGGAGTTGTAAATGTCAAAGGAGTCTTAAGTTGATTACCGCTTCCCTCCTCGCAGTGAACGGGCACGACCAAACGAATGTTTAAAATTAAGATTACACAGCTCGATTTTATGAAGCTTGAGTCTCAGAGTGTTGTGATTGGGATTGTTAATTATTTCCTGGAATGAAATCCAATTAACAAAACTAAGAGATTGCCTTGTACAAGGGTTTGATTTGTGTGCTAACTTTCTTTTAAAAAATAACCATAAAAATGGTTTTTGCTTCTACCCAGACTGCCAATCCTCCGTTTGTGTACAATATGCCATGCAAATTATTATAAGCTGTTGCAGTTAACAACTTCCCGTGCTAAAACATTTCTAGTGACAAAATATAACTTGGCTAACTAACCTTGGTTAAGTTTTATAAATAATTGATGCCTAGTCTCGTCGAGGATGAGTATTTGAAGGCACATTACTAGTAATGATAAAAAACTGAAGCAACTATTGTTTTTGTTTGCGACACGCACACGGGATATGAACGACGGCAAGAAAGGAAGCCCCCACGTCCTACGCTAATCTAATTGATATTGGACAATTGAAATTGAAGTACCACGCTGGATTTAAATACTATGGACTAATCACGAAGCCCTTGCCCTTTCTTTGCATAATTAAATTACGAGAACAGTAGCATGTGCCTTGCCGGATATGAGCGTCTCCTCTATTACATCTCGTAATGTATAGATTTTTTGAATAAAACAATACAAATATGTTTAAATAACTTACACGGAATTCTGCCGTTGTGTAAACTGAGGAAAAGCGCTTTCTCCGCGGATTGCCTTGCCGCCGCGGCTGCCGCCGTAGGATCTTGAGTCATTCCCAAAAAAGGATTCGGCCACCCACTTGCAGTAGCCGCAGATAAAAATCCAGGTTGAAAACCAAAATTTCCAGCATGACCACCAACTGACCCTGGAAACCCGAGTGGTAGAGTATACGGGTAGTATTGGGCATTTTGAAGTTGTCGCTGATAGAAATTATTTGCAGTGGAACTCTGGGCTAAATCAATAGGGGATGCAGAGGTTGACGACGAATTTGGAGAAGGGGTTGGTTTCCCAGTAAATCCGGAATTGGATGTTGAGATTGGAACAAATCCAGAACTAGGTCCCAGGTTCGTCGCTGTGGAGGAAACGTTGGACTCCTTGGATCGTGAAGATTTTGCATAATCGCGAAGACAATTGTAAGAATTTTGCAAGTGAAGCTGGAAACTCGGATCAAGAGACGAATT
Source organism: Orthonychiurus folsomi (assembly GCA_036851895.1). Classification (NCBI taxonomy): domain Eukaryota; kingdom Metazoa; phylum Arthropoda; class Collembola; order Poduromorpha; family Onychiuridae; genus Orthonychiurus; species Orthonychiurus folsomi. The sequence continues at coordinate 19,170 of JAAXYW010000191.1, forward strand.
CTTGTTAAAATTAGAACTGATGACTGGACTTGTGTTGGCACTGGATCGATCCCCTTCATCCTCATCTTCACGGAAATATTTTGTTTCCACTGGACTCGGATTTCTTGGCGGAGCTTCGGGGCTGGATCTTTTCCCCAAAATATGATCCATCATAAATGCATTGGCTCGTTTTGTCGGTGGAGGTGGGGATGGGGATTCGTATTTTTTTGACATTTTTATTTGTGGATAATTAGACGTCGGAGGACGCGACGGTGAATTAATAAGGATCGTTTGTTAAATGGGGTCAGAATCGCAGGGTGTTAGATACTGGAGCAGTTAAATTTGCAGTTGGTGATGGGAAGGGGAAAAAGTTGTTACTGGCAGAAACTAAGCCTTCGCCCTCGGGTTTTGTGTGTACTCAGGATTGACACTCTTCAACTACACAACCACCGCATGCCGTCCAAACACAAATGTTGTGTTTGACTTCTCTTCCCTTGTCCTCCTCCTCCGGGGAGCGTGTATTAGTTGTAATAATGTAATTACAAGAGTCATACAAATATTGATAAGATTCAAAGTGTCCTTTCCCTTCCCTGCTCATTTCATAAAATGTCTGTCTGGGAGTACAAATCTGTAATGCTTCCGATCCCCACTCTAAGGTCCGATTCGATTCAAAACATAACACTGTACTTTAGTTAACCTAAAGTTCGACATCTATTGTAATCTTGTTTTATTCAAAATCCTCAAACCATGAATTCACATACCCAAATTTTGCATATTTTTAATTCTATTAGGTTCTTCAGATTTAGAAGTTGTAAGAGGATGCTGATCGCGAACGAAGAAACCACACACAGATCGATAAACTTAAACTAATGATTGCAAACCCTTGAATGCAGCATTATATTCACTTACACATTTTTCTAATAAGCGATGACTTATCGCAGTATTTCAATATCAAATTTCCTAGCATTTTAAATGCTTTCGTAGTCCGACCAGACTTATCCTCTAAAATACAAACTTAAACTAATATTTGGCAAGCACCAAACGCGTTGTAATTGACAGGTTTATTAGACATGTCATAAGCATATTGTGATGAATTCATCGTCATCAGTCACACATAAAAGATATTTGTGGCTTAAGACTGAATCACTTCACTCTGGTGACTAAAATGTGTTTTCCCAGCCCTCATTACCAGCTCAATTCTGTTCCTTCCCCATTGCATTGTCTTATCTCACCGCGTACGCGTATGAGGATGCTTCTTGTGGGCAACGCGTTAGGTCAAAGAAAATCCGCAATGCAAGGCTGATTGCACAACTCTTTGATATTAATTATTTTTTGCCATAAAAGCTTAAAATAGCCTCAATGCATTCAACTTTTTCTTATTTGTCAGAAAAGCTTACAGACAAGATGTTGGTGTGGTGAGCTTTATATGCATTCCATTTGAACTGTCCAATCGCATTTAAATGGGGTGAATTGGATATCAAATTAGTAGTGCATGCTATTTGTTCAGCTACTGTGCAAAACATACGTTCGTAGCATTTTCCAAAAAGGCTTTTTTCCCCAATTGAAAGCCACTTTTAATTAGTTGGTTGCATTTTGTATAGTCTTTGCTAATGCGGGCAAGCAGCAGACACACATTCTTGAAGAACCGCCATATATATCAACCAAATCGCTTCAAATTCTACTGTTCGTATTGGGCACTCTGACTTTTAGTCACAGCTAACCTTCCCATTTTCTAGAATACCATTGGATCTATAAAAAAGTGAGCAGCATGTAAAACTGGAAGCCCGGGCCAAACCCCTTCCTTCCGATTCATACTAATTGACGATATCATCCACTGTAGAGACGTTATCTCAACTACTAAACTAATTGACATTAATTAACCGCTCACCACCTCAAAGCATTAGTTATTCCACTTACTTACTTACTGGGTTAATTTATTTCCACTAATCTATTTCATTTATCTATCAAAACTTCTCACGCGCATCATTCTCCACCATCAATATCTCACCTACTGGAATCCCAACAAATTAACGCAATCCAAAACCAACAACGGAAAATATAAAATGAAGCACCGAACTTCTTCGAAAGTGTTAATGAGCTAACCAAAGACGAAGAAATATTATAATTGGACTTAATTGATACTACCGCTTCGGAACTTGGCAACCAAAGCTGGAGCGGATGGAGTCATCCTTTCCTCCTTCATCAGCTCAATCAAATCATATCCTTGTCTTCGACGCTTAAACCCTTGACCGCACCGGTTCGGGACTAAAAACGAAAAATAAAACTTAACCAGAAATTGATGAATTATTTGAACTGTCTAATTGATGCCAGAGACAGAGATTAAAAAAATGTGTTTACTGATCTTACAGTATAATAATTTTAATATGTAAATTCCGTAAAACTACACAGAATTCTAGAATCAAAACAAAGCAAAAATTCTTTTCTAGAACTAGAACCAGTTTCCCTACTCAACCTTAGCGTCAGCTAAAAAAAAGTAAATAATGTTTGTATACTTATAAATAATAAGCCTGTTTAAAAAACAATGTTTCCTATGTCCTTACACTAACCTTGTTTTATCCGCAGGATCTTAATATACTTCCCGCAACGTATTACTTTAGGTGTCTGCGCTTAATAGCCGCTCCCTCAAGAGCGCCTAAAAATTCCCCTAAGAACCGCCAATAAATGAGACCCCAGCGTTGCCAAGTATTGAAGTAAATTATTTCCCGTAAGAGCCGCTCCTCTGAGAAAACCTAGTTGCAAAAGCTAGCATATTTAAAATACAATATAAAACGTATGCCACATAATTGCATTCATTTACCCTTGTGGATTACAACAATGCTCTTTAAAAACAGTATCATATTTTATCTCAATCCTTTAATTCATGATTCAAAATAACAGGTAGAAAATTTTACACTGAGAGAAACGTTATCAGCTGATTGCCTGCCTAGTCAGTGGTTAAGTCAGTATTATTCTATTTCTTGTTACACAAATATTCGAACAGAACCAATCAGAACCTCTGATGCGCAGGAGGCCGCCGATTACTCGTACTCATCATCACTAGCCCATTGCGCGCTGAATTCACTATCTGATGTCCCCGATTCCTTTGGAAACATGAACTTCCTCTTCATACATGTTTCTATTGCCAGAGTTAATACAGAATTACGTGCTGATACTTGAAAAAATAACTGATTTTGATGTTTGCCTTACCCTCATGCTTGGCACCATACTTATTTTTCAAATCAAAAAATATCGGTTGTTGCTTGCGCGACTTGCGTTCAAAAAAGATTGGCACCAATGCCAGGAAATGCATATCTCCGTCTCGAAAAAACCCCATAATATCATAAGCAATTGGAGATTTTACTTCACCACCAGAAAAGAACTTTAGTGGAAATAAATTCTCATTTTCCGGCTTGGTTGGTGGCTTCGGTTTGTAAAAATCCACCAGGATTATGTTATCAAACTTCTTCGAAAATTTCATGAAGACTTTGTCAGCAGTTGGTTTCATAGACACACTCCTGGTAATCGATGTTCTAGGCTGGCCCGAAGGACCAGGAATATCATTTAACGCTGGGATTGACGGGATCGCACCCTCTCCAGGTTGTGTTTCATAATCCATCTCAATAGTAGAGTTGGAATCCTCATCCTCATTCAAATCATTTGATGGTGATGTTACACTAAGAGTCGACTCCGCCTGAAAGAAATATTGGTGGATAAAAAGCGAGTTAAACATTTTGTTGTAAGCTAAATCACAGAAATCAAATCATTAATAATTGCTATCCTTCAGGCAGTAAATACGCACTTCGGAGGAATCCGTTGTACAATCGTCCCCTTCAATCAAAAGTTCCAATCTAACGTAGTTCTTCTTCCCCAGATAACAATTATACAATTTCGGGTCGATATAATTACGCCATCCGCGCCCACCGCTCGGAATCTCAAGTTTTGCTGCAATTCGATCTAAAGTAGGGTCTGAAACCGTATAACGGGCGTCATCGTCCCATGGACGTAAAACTCTTCGAGACTGGATACACCTGCAAAAAGTTTTACTAAATTATAAGATATAATCAAAAGGAGAGATGGAAAAGAAGAGAACAGATTAAAAAGTTTCTAGAAGACACCCATTAATTACATTCTAAACCAAACCGAAGTATATGTAATTCACATCTTCGGTATGTCTGAAGGTATGTGCACATACCTTCAGACTTGGAGGGTTTGTCCTTTATTGATGTACATCAGTATATAGCAAAGTATGGAGGGAAGCACTTACAGTATACTGTGGCCAAGAAATTCATCTCCAAAATCGCTCGCCTCGTCGGTTGAGCTCGCCACAGCTGCAGGTACGGCATCCTGTGTTAGAATCTCTTCATCTGTTTCCAATTGCGAGTTGTCTTCACCAACATTCAAGCCTAAGGGAGCCTCTTCGGATTCGCCAAAACTCTCCTCTAAAATTAGCTCCCTAATAAAGAAGTAGGGGTAACCATGCATTAGTTATTATCATCCAATCAATACATCAAATCCCGAAAATTCGCACTTATGGTGGACTATTCGCATGAAAATTAAGCAAATACGGGAAATCAAACAGCCGAAAGTCGTTTGGAGACATCTAAGTGTGGAGTGACCTATGACCCTGCGTTTCAAAACAATCTAATTCGTACGTGTAATCTCTAATCTTACTGTGTCAACTGATCTTCTAGAGGTGTACTATCCGAAGTTGGCGGGCTTGACATTGTGATGGATCTTATACTTGCCTGCTTCACTGATTATAATTTATAATACTTGGTGCTGGAAAGCGGTCAGAGTTGAATATACAACAGGGCAAGTACGACGACGTATGGCTCCTCGCCTCAAAATCAAAATGGAGCGTCCCTTTCCGTCTTTGCAACAGGATCACCAACGGGATTTTGGGATGCCACGCAGTTGGAAGTCCTGGTCCACCAGCCGCTCTACAGATGGCAAGGCGTTAACTGTGTAGCATGCAAAGCACGGCGGGCAGAGGGTATTGGGCATGGTTTTATTTTTGTTGGCGTGGTAAGGCTAAATGCCAATGTGTGCGCAGTATTTAGTATTTCCATGTACTTCAGCAGCTTGTTTGGTTGATATTGATATTCCTAATATTCCATCTGATTCTTTTCGTATTTGATTAATCGTCACATGGATGCTAGTTTCTTGGGTTTCGGGCTAGCTGAACCTGGATCAGCTAGCTAGCATATGAGGAAGTTTTAACTAACCTGAGACTAACTTTCGCGATGGCGAAGTCGACTTATGTTTGATGTGGCCGTACATGACTTAGCATACACGGCACACGGGTGTGTGATGTGTCTGTAAATGTGTAATGTGTCTTTTTTATTTAGACTTCTTTAGCATGATTGCAACCATCCTGTGAGCTTGTCCTGCCATGCCAGTGAACACTAAAAGGAATTGGCTGTTTTATATGCATAATATACACACTTCGTAATGTAAAAATGAGTATTTGATCTTTGGTTTTGATTTGATGAGCTATGCAAATGCAATGCAATGCCTGCTGTTTGTTGGTTTTGGTTAGTAAAATTCAAATCATAATGCGAAAAGCCTTCACACTGATACTGCATTGCATACTGGAAAAATAGACGACAGAAAAGTCTGTCTAATCCAAGATAGTTCTGTGCTATTACACACTGTTAATTTTTTCATTTGCCTACCTTGAAGTAGAGTAGTGCATTCGAATTGCAGATGGAAGAAGGTAGTTAGTTTGAAAGGTACATTGTACCTGGACTTTGGAGAAAATTTGGCAGTGGAAATCTAGTAGGCAACTCTTTGCGACATTCAATGTGGGTGTTTATTTCGCCACCTATGACATGAATAGGGAGGAGGAAATACAAATTCATCCGCGCGGAGAGTAGCACATTTATTTTGTACACCGCACTGCTACTGCACCGCCTTCCACACCGACCGGACCGACCGTAAGAATTGTCATAATTTGAAATTTTATAACCGGTTACTAAATACTACCAACTGGAAATTAATTAATTGCTTGCAATATTTCTTATACAGGCTGTTCAAAGAGGGAGCAGAATGGCGATTTCTACCAAAAAACCGAGGATTGAGAAAGATTTGCGTAATGAAATGTCCGAACCAACACGTGTTCAGATCTGTTTTGTTTCGGAGCACGGAAATCAAGTTGGAACGCCGATTGATTTGCCAATTAATGTGACAGTCAACCACATTCGTAAAATCTGCAATAGCATTATTGAACAGGTAATTAATTGCATGAATTGCAATTAATCATATTTTTCTATGCCATTTACCTATTTACCTCTCGGTCATTCATCATTAGGCGCGACTAAATCGTAGCCATTTTTCTAATTTTTAATTAAGGATGAGGATTCTCCTATGTCATTTTTTGTCAAAGACGGCAACAAGGAAATTACGGATACTCTTGAAGATGCATTAACCGCGGCGCAGAAAGATACTCCAGATGAGCTGATTGAAGTCATTTATCAGCCTGAAGCCTGTTTCCGTGTCCGTGCTGTTACCCGGTGCACTAGTTCACTGCCTGGGCATTCGCAGCCTGTTCTTTCAACTATTTTCAGTGCTGATGGCACAGGATTAGCATCCGGATCCGGTGATAACACTGTTCGTTTTTGGGATGTTGAAACAAGCACTCCGCTTTTTACTTGTGAAGGTAAGGTATCATATTAATGTTAGCCAGAGGAATTAGCGTATTAGCTGAGTAATTAATCCAAAATTAATTCGTGATTTTGATTGGCAGGTCATAAAAACTGGGTGCTAATATTAGCATGGTCACCAACGGGTCGGAAATTAGCTTCTGGGGACCGAAGCGGTGTAATCATCATATGGGATCCAGTAACTGGGAAACAACTTGGGAAGTCGATGCAGGCGCACAAAAAATGGATCACCGCTCTGGTCTGGAAACCATTGCATTTGTAAGGCCAGAAAACCAGAATAATAATTTAAGTGTTTGATATCGCTTAAATTTTATTATTCTTTTAAATTATTGATTAAGGAACGCAGAAGATCGGTACTTAGCAAGTACTTCTAAAGACACTGACATAAGAATATGGGATGTCGTATTGGGCAATTCAATTGTAAATATGTCTGGGCACATGAAGTCCGTGACGTGTCTGCGTTGGAGTGGCTCAGATTTGCTATACACTGGTTCCGAGGATAGAACGATTAAAGTTTGGCGTACAAAGGATGTAAGCTTGATAATGATTTTTCCTAATCCCGTTGGCAGAAAACTTCCACAATTGAAGGACATGGATTTTAATTGGCTTGTTCTATTTAGGGAATACTAGTGAGGACTTTGGAAGGTCATGCTCACTGGGTTAACTCAATGGCTTTGAGTAATGACTATATTTTACGCCTTGGTGTATTCAACCCTGCAGAACCAAATAATAATGTGGAGGGCATATCTGGTGAGGATTATATTGTTTACCACTAAAATTAAGAAGAATATGTTCCAAAATACTACAGTTAGACTAACTGAGGTAGTATTTATAAAGCACTAACTTAATTAAATACTTTATAATAACATGTATGGTTCCACAGCGGAAGAAATTCAACAGAAAGCATTGAAGCGCTACGAAGAAATAAAAGGAGAAGAAAGGATGGTTTCCGGATCTGATGATAACACCATGCTTTTGTGGAAGCCTCAGACTGACAAGAAGCCTTCGGGTAATAATATTGCTTCTGCACGTCTCTTTATAGATTTGATTTTAATGTAATCACCCCACATTTGTTTCAGCTCAATTGGTCGGGCACCAGCAGTTAATTAATGACGTAAAGTTTTCTCCGGATTCCCGTTTGATCGCATCTGCATCATTTGATAAATCTGTCAAAATCTGGGATGGGTACACGGGGTCGTAAGTTGACGCAAAGAATTATTACACAGTCAATTTGTACTTATACTTTGTGCAGTTGGACTCAATGAGCTCTTGGCAATTAGATTTATCACGACGCTCAGAGGACATGTTCAGTACGTTTATCAAGTTGCCTGGTCTGCCGATTCACGTCTACTGGCTAGTGCGAGCGCAGACTCAACAGTTAAATGTAAGTGAGACTCGAATTGAGAAAAGCATTTCACCTCCTGCTACAAGCGTTTGTGCGGCTTGGAAGTTGACAACAGTTTTGTTTGAACTTCTCTGCTTGATCAGTTTGATATTATCATCCTTCAAATGACTATCAAATCAACTATGTTATTGATGCAATCAAGCTTTGAGTTTTTTTATCTCCCTTCTTATCCTTGCATGCAGCACAGAGTTTACTCTGTTGTCCACAGACTTATTAATTGACGTGGCCGGGCCGATTGGCCGAATCAAGTTATCCTTACATTATTATCTTTAGTTTAGACATCTCTGGTTTGCTTTCTTGATTTTCCTGAGTGACAGCTGATAACATAGGTACAATTTAATGCAATAAGCTGTGTACCGACTGGTCATAGAAAGTCGGAACCAAATTCCGATATTTCTCCTTCGCTGATTTTGGAAGCGAACTGATACTGATAAAATTCTAAAAAATGAACTAAGTACTAACATTTAAAACTTTTTGCTTTACAGTGTGGTCAATGAAAACAAAGAAGTTGGAGGTGGACCTTCCTGGCCACGCTGATGCAGTTTTTGCAATTGACTGGGCCCCAAGTGGACGAGATGTTGTGACTGGTGGAAAGGACAAAGTGCTTAAAATGTAAGTTGATGTTAATATTACACATCTTTCGCTATCAGTTCCCTCCTTAAGGTTGCGTTCTAAAACTTTATTTGGTTTCACAGTTGGAGAATGTAGAACTTTTTCGTCGCCTGATACAAATCTCATTCGCCCAGGTCAATAAGCAGGACGAATTGACAACCACTTGTTGTTTGACTTTGTATTCTATATTTTATTCTTGACCAGAATTTATTTTTTACCAGTTGAAATAAACAGTGCGCAGTCCACTTATGTAAGGCGATTACAATTTTGTTAAATTTTAAATTATTTGGTAAAGGCTTTTGCCTTATGTTTAACAACATTTAACTTCTTTAGTTTTTAATAGCCAGAGCTAGAATCAAGACCCCAATTGCTCGCCATACGCTTACTGTTGTAAATTATAATGGATAGTGTTGGAAATCACAATGACAATTTAGAATCACTTAATATTTACTCGTTGGAGGCAAGCATTTGCTGCAATTGCATATATCGTAAGCTTAAAAAATTACCTAGTTTACTGGGACGATTTCATTTGCTTACATCCAGAGCCCGACAGTCCAAATTGATTTTATAGCATGCTAAAATTGTATACTCCAGTCTCCAATGGGCGGATTGAGATTGAGTATCATAAGAAAAACGACTAGGAAAAAACCAAGTATCGACTCGACTATACAAAATCTTGCTCTCCTGCCCGGAAATTAGATTCCTGAGCTCCATCAAAAAGCGACAGTTCGGGGTCTAGTTGTCGACTAGCAAATAAGTGGAGGGTCGTGTAAATAAAATGCCAATGGGGCCATTGCTTCTATTTCCTAGCTTTTAAGCACTCACCCAACCCAACGGTAATATTTAAAATAGGTTTTACTAAATTTTCTTTAAATAATTTGAAATTTAGGGCTTGCAGAGTTTTAAATTCCCTTAAAATTTACAAATCCATTATTGCTATTCAAACTCAAACATACCAATAATATCCATATTTGTAGCAAAGGCTTTTGATTTAAAAATGAAAGAGAAAAAACAGAGTCATCTTATTCCGATGATGCAGTTCAAGGCCTGAAATACTAAAGTCAAAAGTCTATTTTTTCAAAAACGAACTTTCTCCATTCGACACAGAATACAAGATATAGTTTGCTCACATAGAATTTGCTTAGGATTAATTCAAGCATACATCGTATTCGGTTTCAATTTTCCTACATGACTAATAATTCAAACTCAGTAATTTCAAAAAAATAATAAACCTGTTGTGTTTGATAAAAGCAAAAGGAAAGCACCATTCATATCAATATTAAGCAATTACTGAAAGAGTTTGCTTCCCTGGACATAGTTTGTCTTCGCTTGCTTGTTGTTTCAAAAAACTTTTTTACTTTACTTAACTTATTACACAACTTTACTCTTTTTAAACATTTTACTCGCACGCGCACGGCCTAATTCATATGGGTTGAAGCACATGGGCCTCTTCTGGTGCAAAATATGCATGTCCAAAGGCCTCAGCAGCTAAGCTCCTTGCCGTCGTCATGCACACAACACGACGCCGCGCCGCAGCACGTCCCGTTCCTCAGTTCAACTCAACCACCGATCGCATACGCAAGGCTGACTCGCAACCCAGTTCAAAGATTTTTTTATACATTTTGCTCAGTATTTGACTGGAAACTCCTAAGTCCGTCTACTAGGTCAACGTATTCTTCAGCTAGTTCAGTTGGCTGTTGTCATCATGCCGACCCCGTAAGTTCCTATATTAACTCATATATTAATTTGATTGGTTTCATAAAATGATGGAGAGAGTAGAGAGCAGCCTCGTGCTCATATGTGTCCGATAGGGCCAGGGAAGGGACTTTCTGACCCCTGGATTGATTGGTGATTCGATTTTACCAATATGTAGTGGGCTATGTAGTGTTAGTTAGCATAGCTCGGGTTAATGATTAGCCAGTTTTGATATGAGGATAGGTCACTGTGTCAGTGTCAGTAGCAAACTTGTCATTAACAATGCAAAGGTATGCAACATCATGTGCCACGTGTTGTGCTTCATACTTTTGACTCCTTTTACTCTACAATCAATCTATCCATTTCTGAAGGTTGTTGGTAGATGTGACGATTGAGGGTTAGTGACACCTGACCTGTTTAAAATAGGCATTGAAAATTGCAACGATAAAGTTAAATTCCCAGAAAGAGCCCGCTACGTTTTGAAGTTATTTGAACATATGCCTGTGCAGCCGTGCATGTGAGGCAGGAATAATAATGCTGTTCAAATTTCTTTACTATAACCCTTTAAAATGTATGCCTCCTGTGCTGCAGTGTTTATTATAAGCTGATGGTTTAATGGATACACATAAGCCAATGCCACCCACTTACTTGGGGGCTTGACTCAAAAATAGTTTCAAGTTTTCTTAATTGTAAAACGATTTTGATTTTTCATAGTGAATGCATTGAAGAATGTGAGGTAATGACTTCCATCTTTCCGTCTGAAATCTCTATTCAGCATGACCAACCGTAAGTAATTTAAATCAAAGCGATTAAGAAGTTGCAATATCGAACTAATTTTGTTGTGCAGGGTTAAAGGAAAGTCTCTCGTCTCAATGGTGCTTTACCCATCAACAGCGGATGATGAGACAACGCGATTCGTTACACTCACACTCGATTTTGAACTACCGGAAACCTATCCAAACGAGTTGCCGAAAATCAATTTTCGTAATCCGCGTGGACTTGCAGAAGCCAAGATACTAGAACTTAAGAGCATAGTGACTCAAAAGAGTGAAGAAATGGTTGGAGGTGGTCTGCTATACCAAATAAGAGACATGGTTCAAGAATTTCTTACTGCTAACAATCGTCCGGACTCGGAATGTCCGATTTGCCTGTGCTCGTTCACACCATTTGATGTGTTTCACCGTACGGAGTGTTTTCATCACTATCATACTCTTTGCATTGGCAAACACTATCAAGGTTGTTTAGCCAGTTTTGAATCAAAGGCGAATAAGGTATACAAGTTACAAAACTTTTTATCACGCAGTTCAGCATGCTTAGCTTTAGTAGCTTGTAGTTTGTTAGTCGTTAGTCGCTTTTTATTTGTTCTCTAACTTACAGATAAACCTCCTTTTACCATTCCACTATTCCCACTAGGCTTTTTTCGCTGGAGCTTCAGTTCTGCTTCTCAATGCCGTTCAATTTTAGATTGCGCCTTCTTTTGCCATTTATGATCCGAGTAGTTAATTCCTCCATGAGCTCATTCACAAAAGTAGACTTTAGTCTCCTCACTACAACCTAGTTTACTTTCTCCTAGTTGCCTGATGAACGGCCTATTCTCTTCTGCCCGGTTTGTCGAGCCCGATCCGACGAAAAAGACGTTGACGTCGAAAAGCTGCTGCAAGCTCCTGCGGCTGTTGAAGAGACTACACATGGAATGGATTTATTCCCAACTCTACCTGAACAGTGGGTTGACAAACGGGAATCCATGAAAGCTCTGTACTCGAAGCAGAAGAAACAAGGGGGAATAATAGACTTGAATGTTAACAGGCTTCTTATGATCTCTGCCGAAGCTAGAGTCGTCAATACTTTTTACGACCTAAGCGGAATACGAAACTTTATCTCTGAACCAGAACCAAGCACAAGTACTGGTGCCACTAGTGGGGGATCACGGGCCGCTGGTCAAGGTCCGAGCTCAACTTCCGGTAATGCCATTCAAACTCAGACGACTTCACGAAATCAATCTACCATGGTGACAGTAGTCGGTAATACACCTGGTATCACGAGTCATGTAATGGGAGGCACATCAATTCAAGTTATGACTGTTGATCAATCAAACTTTGAGCCAACCGAAGAGCGCGGGAGAGCGCATACGTCTTCCAATGAAGCTATTGTTGCTCCTCAGGATGAGCCACGTCCGCTACCGGTACCTTCACCTAACTTTAAGCACATGTACAATACCCGTAGACAAACTCGTCTGGCAGCGGAGCATGGTAATACAATAGAATCTCATTCTGGCCAAAATCATCATCCACGTTCTAATGGTTTTGAAACCAATCCCGGCCGTGCACCATCTTCCATGGCGAGAAATGAAGCAAATGAAGCGCCTGACATGGCGAGAAATGCAGGTAGGAAGAGCAGTAATTTTGGTCATGGACCTCATGTTAGCGGTCGAGGTCGTGGACGTCGCCGAGGGAAGTGAGTGAAGTCAGCTGGATTTAAGACTAAGACTGATTTTCAATGTTCTTTCCTTGCAGCTAGTTAGTGAACAATGTCTTGTCTGTTCCTGAAATAAAAATTTTTATACACGAATTTCTAAATGATCAAAAATCAAAATGATGTGGAAGTAAACTTAATCATAATCTCAAATTTTGTGAAGTACAGAACTATACCAAAGAGAAGCTAATGTTCAGCAGAAATCAAATTACCTACATCTAATTATTTCAAATCCGAACTGCACTTTGTCAATTGGGAATGTAATTCTTAGTTCTAGATGTAATGCAGTTTAGAAAGGTAGATTCCAAATTAATACTTCAGATTAGTTGGTTTAGTCCTAGTTCTGAAAGGCGTGATTAATGCGAAATGAAGTGCACACAGTTTACATTGCTAGTATGAAATACACAACACTTGAGAGCAAAAAATCCTCCGTGTTGCAGTCTTATTTACTGACAATTATAAAATACATACAATGAACCAGTACTTAAATTTAAAGTAGTATCTCACCGCACATCGGTTAACAGAATACAATACATCCGCAGTTCGTCAAATACTAAAATTTACACGCATACATAGTACGTTCCTTACAGAGGAAATTACGGTTGCCTCACAATGTCAAAATTTGAAAAGCTTAAAAACAGCACTTGAGAGATCATGTCTAAAACAGAAATAAAAACATCCCCTTGCATGCGGGGTCAATTAGCGAGCCATGGATTATGTTTAAGAGCCTTTTTGCTTCGATCCCCATAGTCATAGCACAGCTCCTCGTTTGGGCCAATGTCTCGCTTTGCAATTAAAATAAGTCGTGGCACATTCTTCACTTCCAGGACTTTTGGAATCAGATTTCCATTCCGGCTATGGTTGATCAGGCGTCCAAAACGGTCCGTCTCCGCGGTGGCATCGACACTATACGTATTACAACCAAATTTAATCTACAACACAACTCATTTTTGATTAACTTAACTGCAGTTCCTCAAACAGTGATTACTGAGCAGTAGATTACTAACTGCCCGTAATTGTTTACCAATACTGCTGGTTGCGGTATGTAAAGTAGTACATGTAGCAGCCCACTCTGAGATCTTGAGAGTACTTCTTCTCGCGTTTTTTGGCAGTGTGAGTGTCTAAAAGCTCGCCCCAGTACTCAACGACAAATTCATTCCGGAGGAACATTCTTGTTGCTATAATACCGCGTCCTTTTCCGGGAATTTCCTTACACTGTAAAAAAATATTAATATTTAAAATTTAAGGCGGCGGTTCAACTGAAATAGGCAGCCATACTGCCATGCATGGAGGGATTCGTCCCAAGCCGCGATGGAGGGAAGACGATGGAGAAAAAAAAAATTAAAATAAATGTTTGACCTTAAGTCCATCTTGAGCTCCTTCAACAATGGCTTTAATGAGGATCTGAAGTCTTTCCGCTTTGAGGGCCTGATCAGTTTTCCGTTGACTGCGTCTTGTGGGTTGGAAATAATCAGTGATTTTAGTCTTGGGTGAATGGGAGGTCCGATGGATTGAATTGTTGGCGGCGATGATTTGAACATTGTTATTGTGTTGACCCAAGCCCATGACCTTTCAAGGGGGGAAAAGGTGAGGGACAGGAGTTCCGTCGTCTGTGGCTGCCACTACTCCACGGCAATACTGAAGCAACTGTGGGATTTATTATTTATAAATTAATCTTTGGCCTGGAAGTCCCAACCACAACCCAGCCACTCCACTTCCCTGCCAACTTTTTGTATTCCACGCCAACGAACCACGCTCAAAGCCAGAAGAATAATATAACTCCGTCCGTCCGTCCGTCCGTTCGCCGCTCCTCCTCTCCCTGCCTGCATCTCCATTCCGCACCCCGAATTCACCCACATGCAAAATCCAATCCCCACTTCTTCTCCAACGGCCGTTTCCTGGTTCAAATCAACCAATCTTTACTCATTCGCATTCATATAATCCCATCCATTTCCATCCTCGTCAAAACTATTCAAGTATTTAGAACAAGAATTCCTAGTATGCGCTGTGTGTGTCCATCATGCATATATACTACTATACTTGAATTTGTTTTGACTTGGATTGAACTTTCTTGCAGGCGAAGGGTGGAGGTGGAATTTTAATGCAATAAATCCCAGAGCCAGACATTAGACATTAGACATGCACTTCAATATTTGATACACCGCGCCGGGATTAATTCTCCCACAGATTCCAGATACACAAAATTTATTACTTTTAGGAGTAGTTTTCGTCATTACGTTTTCCCTGGAATTCTTGTTAGACAAGATTCTCATAATTCCAATACACAGGTTTGGAATTACAAATTCCATGCGTCAGGGATGACAATCTGATAATGCGTATTTTCCCATTGATCTGATTCATAAATGCAATCAGTTGTATATATAGTAAAATTAGTAATCGCAAATTCGCAATCAGTGTCCGAGCGTAGTAGTTGTGAAATTGACCATTACTCATGCATGCCGCAACATAACTTTAACTTGTGCTTACGCTTTGGCTTTATCCACTATTACTAACTAAACATTACTGCCTACCACCTACAGTCGCAGGTCGCAGTCCAGTTGCGGTCAATAGCATCGATAATATAAATTCTGAAGGTTCCTTGCTCTAACGGAATAAAAAATCATAATTTTTTGGAAACCAAATGGCTGGCTCCAGCTATTTGTTTTATTTGAATAATTTATGTGTTCTGAAGATTTAAATTTGCAAGCAACGGTCGCAATCGTGCAACCACCTTGTAAATATTTTTATGTGATTCGGCTAAGCAAGTCAATAATGTAGATGGGCCCTGGTTTTGAATTTCCTCCATATGGTGTGGCCGTGTGGCATGCGGCCTTCGATTTTGGAGCCCAGATTCTCCAGATTGCCAAATTCATCTGTTTTTTTCACTCACTCATCACTGCGCTGCTTTAGCTTTGACAAATTTTACCTACAAATACATACTGGCATGCTAGCCTAGCCTAACGCTAAATATTTTATTGCACAATAAGTATTTGCAAGAAAACATATAGAACGTGGAAGATTAGCTAAAATGAATTAACACAAACTATATGGTAAACAGCACGAGCTTTGGATGTAGCGGACGTTAGGTAAATCAGGTTTATGGATGAATCCTGCAATAGTCATTAACGTTACTTATTTCTGTTTCCGATATTGCAGCCAATAGTAATTGGTCCAGCTAGCCAGCAGCTGTAAATTTTGACGTGAACTTAGAAATTTATGTTTATTTCTTACTATGTAGTACTTGAAAGGGCATAGCCATTAGCCTAAGGCCCAAATAGGCAAGGCCTCGGACTGGCCATAATGTAAATTTCATTTAAAGTTTGGTAGATCGGATCAGATGAAGGTAGCAATTTTCCTGGCTGGCTAACTCGTGTAACTTCTAAGACATTTTAAACCATGCACGCTACTCAAGAATAATTACAGTAATACAAACATTGCAAACCCGTAGGACATAGAACTCTAATTAAAAAGTTTTGGCAAGACTTGAACGTATAAACTTGTAAAACTATGTTGTAATAGCAATTCACAAGCTACTGGTCATGTTTGCAAATCTCAATTGAATGTGACAAATAGTTGTCAGTTAGAACTGAGATAACTAATAATAACAATAAATAAGTTTTGCTTTAAACATTTAGCAAAATTTGCAAGTTGCAATTACAAATGCAAACACGAAAGGTTCCCAGACACTATATCGCCGTTCTTTTTATCCCCGTCGTTTTTATCGCTGACAGCTTATCGTCGGGACAAATTATAGCGAGCCTTCTTTATCGTGAGGACAATTTATCGCGGAACAAATTTATTGTGTGTAAACTTTATCGCGGAGATTTTTTATCGTGGAAACTTTTATCTTTTGTCGTTAACCTATCACTAATAATAATTATACATGGTGGACCAAAAAAAAACGCTCCCCTTTTGATAATTTTTTTTGAAACGTAGAGTTGGCCGATCTTTATGAAACAAAAAGGATCCAAAAGAGGCTGAAATTGAAAGTTTGGAGGTATTTTTTATTTCATGGAAGTGTTTCTGCAACATATCAAAAATTTTGGTTGAATGTTTTTTTTGCTCATTTTAACACTACGGAGATGGGGGTTAAAAACAACAAAAAACAACAATTAAAAAAAGTGAATTCAAACCGTGCGCAAAACCATAGATTTCTTTGCCGCGTTAACAAAACGGAGATAGGCAAATTATTTGCTCTCAATGGCAAAATCTATGGCTTTGCGCACAGTTTGAATTCACATTTTTTTTATTGTTTTTGCTATTTTTTGTTATTTTTAACCCCTATCTCCGTAGTGTTAAAATGAGCAAAAAAACCATTCAACCAAAATTTATGATACGTTACTGAAACACTTCTATGAAATAAAAAATACCTCCAAACTTTCAATTTCAGCCTCTTTTGGATCATTTTTGTTCCATAAAGAATGGCCAACTCTACGCTTCAAAAAAAATTATCAAAAGAGGAGCGTTTTTTAGGTCCACCCTGTATATTACTGCCACATATGACCTAATGTATTTATTTTCAAATTTATCAGGCAGTAGTTCTGTGTTGAGCGATATTAGTTTTAGTCGTTCTTGCTTGTTCATCAGAAAAACATACAAGACACTATGGCTCTTCAATTTACAAAGTCGGTGAGAGGAAAGCCAATGTTTATCAATAGTGGTTTTACATTTGTAAAAGAAAATACTAGTGCCAAATTGAAAGTAATTTGGAAGTGTTCAAAACGGAATCCAACTCACCCGGACAAAGTCGTAGATTTGGACAAAATGTGACAAAATAAACTTGAAATAAGTACTCTGTACAAAAATTGACCATTATATTAGTCGATAAAAAAATCGCGATAAAGTTTACACACGATAAACTTATTCCGCGATAAAACGTATCCGCGATAAAGAAGACGCGGCGATAAACCGCCAGCGATAAAAACGACGGAGATAAAAAGACGGCGGTAAAGTGTCCGGTAACGAAACACTAACTAGCTACTAGGTCATTAATTCAAAATTGGTTACTGACTAGGGTCAGCTGTGTCCGCTGATGATGGTGAGGTGGAGCCGGACATTGGATTCGGATTACAGTCCAAACAACACGAACAAATTATTACGGATTTTATTATAATCTCAGCATAGATTATATCTTTGATTAAATTGCCTTGATATGTATAAGTAGTATATAACATGTACATAACATATTGCAAATTGCAATATATCGCGGCGAGTGTGAATAAGTGCATAACACATAATTTTATGCGTCCTTAAAGCTGTACACAAACAGAAAGTAATTCCCCGGAAGTAATTTGCAATAAGATTAGATTACATTTTATACAGCAACTGGATTATGAATTGTGTTACACGTTAGTTTATTCAAGTCTTGGGATTGCAGATTACCGTGCTTTATTCGCCTTGCCCATCTATGTTGTTGAATGATCATCTCAATATTTTTGCTTCGTCACATTCTCACATTGCATTCAACTTCATCGGCATTTGTGTGAGATTGGCTGGTAGCGGCCGGGAGGTACAGAAGAACATAGAGCAGCCGCGAATTGTGCTTGAATTTGTATGTGTTTTGGATGCAGTGAAGTCGACGGCGGCAGTCTGAGTTGAACTGTGGATCTGGTTGGACGTCAACTTTAATTCCCTGTCCATCCATGAACCAAAACTAAGGAAAACATTTAGTTTAGTTTACTACATTTGGAGTTAGTCACTATTCACACAATGAGGTCTGGAAGATTCTGTTATCCTAAAGATTAAGTGCCCAGCTCTTTAACACGGTTATTTTATTGTGTCCTTTACTGAATTATTTAAGTTTGATAGGGAAATTGTTAAAAAGCAGCGATAAGAAGGAAGTGACTTAAGCAGCTCCATATTAAAATTAATTGGTTGGAAGAAGACAGCTATTTGTGAACTTGTTAAGGTAGGATTCTGAGCATGTTATAGAAATACTTTATTTTGGCGTTAATTTATTTTAAATTGAATGTTGTAAAAGCTTTTAATTGTTGTAAACTAAGTCAGGGATACTCGAAATTGCATTTCCGACATCAAAATCGGAAATCCTGCCCAGGATAGTGTATTATTTAAAGTTTAACTCGAAGTTAAAATAACGAGTCATTCAACATCTTTTTAAGTAGTGACTGTGAACGGAAATAGGAAATTTAGTGATTCAACAATACTCATGTGCATTTGCAGTTTCAAATTTGTCTAGCTAATTTGTTGTAGACAGTTTTGAGTCAGTAGATCTTTGAGTTGTGTTGCTAGCAATTAAGTAAAGTGCC
This sequence comes from Orthonychiurus folsomi, assembly GCA_036851895.1. Taxonomy (NCBI): domain Eukaryota; kingdom Metazoa; phylum Arthropoda; class Collembola; order Poduromorpha; family Onychiuridae; genus Orthonychiurus; species Orthonychiurus folsomi. Next base: position 38,261 of record JAAXYW010000191.1, read on the forward strand.
AAATTCTAAATGGAATGTAGTTCGGAACAGTTGAGCAGTTTACATTTGTTGAAGTAAATAATTTTCCAACCCCGCCTGAAATATGCGGCGGACTGTGATTATTACTAAATTTGACAATGACACAGTTGAATTCAAGGGGCATTCTCCAGAAAAAAAGACTATTCCCAACCGTGATAAACCAAAATGTGCACAAAAATTTCCACTTTTCTTGTGGATTTTGCTGACATTCAGTGCTCAATTATTTTCTGGTGCCAGTGCTGCGGGGGACTCCAGAAATCTTCTCGACGCCCATCCAGGCCATCAATGTAATCACGTTTACCCCAAACCTCATGAGGTAAGCAATTAAAGTTTTAATTAAATATGCTAAATGCCAACCCGACTAGATATTTGAGGATACCATATATTAATTATATACTGGGCAAAATGAATTCCACGATGTTTGCTTGTGGACTTGATGTGCACACTACCATGAGATGCGAGGCAACAGATTAATTAAAACTTAAACGTTTTTGATTAAGGGCAGAATTAGATAGATGCTAGAAATCCGTACTCGCAACACTAACACATTCCCTTCAATTAATTACTACATTGACATTCCTCAGCCACAAGTCAAGTCACGGCGGATATCAGAGGTGTGAAATTAAATTGCAATTAGGAAATCCTACGTTACATTTAAATTCTCATCCTGCTGATATGAGCTGGCAAGGTAAAAAGTTAATTAAAAAACTTCTAGTAAAGGATACAAGGAACGAAGGCAGGATTTCAATCACCTCAAGTCTTAGTCAAGTCTCGTACCCAATACTCATACCTGTTTGCCTATTCTCATTGGAATTTAAATGTGACAAGTATATTCTATCCCATACTTCCATTTCTTTCATCATACCATTCAAGGTTAAAATTTCTTTAATTGGTACTTGTCTCCTTGCTCATTAAAGTAGATGAAGATGAAGTAAAGCGTTCCTCTTTGAAGTCGACGGAGATGTGCGTAGCTCGTGGAGTTGAGCTAGGAATTAAAACTTTTTTTCCGTTGCAATTATTGGATCCTTTCATCCTCATTATTCTCAGTTTCAATCGACTGCAAAGTGGAAGTCTCCAAATGAGACAGACTAGACGACGAGACAGGACAGGATGAAATAAAGGAGCTTATTCTTTTCTTATTTGATCTACTAGAATTGGAAGATCTACTTCATATCTATTAATCAATAGCTCATTGTGTTATGTTGTATTTGTATTGGGTCTGGGATTACCGTCATGCTTGTATTCCTCATTCTGTCTGAAATAGAACGTACTCCCATTTGAAGTCACTATTTCTAACTCGCCAATCTTAGTCGCCGTCATACGAGATGGGATTCATGGCATCATAGTACATGGCATGATACACTGTTTTGTTTCTGAATTTTAAACTTCTGCTGTGGCCTTGAATTAGAATTTTAGCAAATGGAAATCATGCTGTTGTCTTGTGCCGTGCGTATGCCGAGCCGCCTCTTGTGTTCCGTTGTAGAGCGCAAGGTTTTCGAATTCATTTGGTTATTTGACCATGAGTCATGCATTTGCATTCACATTACATGTGTAAAATGATTTCCCGCTACTATATGTACCTTTCAATTCAACGTTGGAAATCGATCTTACAGAATTAATATACGTGCAGAATTGAATACCTGTCCTCCCTCGGTGCATGTGCAACAATTTTATCAATCATCCCTTCATCGCATCAACATCAACATGTTTAATAGCTACACGCTAAATTGAATACTCTTAGACAGGGGACGGACGACATAGAATTCTTCATCTGAAAGAATTCCCAATGTTTTAAATTAATTAGCTGGACTCATCCGCGTTCTGCACATTAAAAGTGAAAGACGGACACTAATTAAAAGAAGAATCTACAGCTTACGATGTCCTTCGGAGGTGACGAATATTTGCAACACATTGTTGCTAATTGTCATGTCAGTGTTAGAAATCGTATAGCTTTTTCAAATATCTATTTTTGATTAAAGAGGGGTGAGTCATTTAAATAATTTGCCTGGCCACCGAACAGACCACCCAAACCAAATCTATTACTCGTCTTACGCACAGGTGAAACAATAGTGCGCAATAAACGTGATTTGAACCAGGAATGGGTGATTGTCCATTCAATCCCTTTGCATTGTGAATTATTTAATTCTCAAGGTCATTTTGACTGCCTCTGCACCCACCGGCATCTCTGACCGCTTTTGCTACGTTATTGTACGTGCTAGGAAGTATACCAAAGGGAATAAGGATGTGTTATTAGTTTTGGGGTTGCCAATTCTGTGTTTTTTTTTTTGCAATTGCATTGCAAGTGCAATCCTTCAGTGTTCAGTAGTTAGTGATCAGTCAAATCAGCAAATGAGGAAGGGAATCCGTGTCAGGTCATGGGTACACGCCAGTCAAAGCTGAATGCTCTTAAGCCACGCTTGTTTTTTAAATGAAAGGAAAAGGTGGAAATTGAAAGTGAAGTGAGGAAAATGACACACTTGAACAAGGGGGTAGCACCCAGCAATCATAATTATACAAGAGGATGGACAAGTGTATTTGTTCATTTACTGTTAGCTATCTATTCTATAGGCGAACACATCATGATACATAATCCTAAGTCATGATGCAAGCTTAATGTGAGAAAATGAACATCAGCCCTACTACGACTATCCCATTGAATTCACTTGAAAAAAACAGTTATGTTCAACAGTACAAAGCCCACTAAGGCTGGAAGGTGGAAGCATTGCATTGTTTGTTTTCTTAATATGAGTTGATGATAAAGCTGAGAATCTTTCCATGAATTGCAGTCAGGCACAGGCAATGTACTTAAGAAGCTAATCGCAGACCTGGGCGCAGGCGTGTGGAATACATTTAACATTTTTTTTGCAAATGAGAATTATTCTTTCCCTGCAAAATCCTACTCCAACAAACGTGACAATGGGAAAGGGGGAAATCAAATTTCATTGTTAAGGTTCTGGTTTTTAGCATATGGTTTGAAAACGTGGATTTCTCACGGTGTTTTCCCTTTTCATTACGAGGAGACCTGTGACTGACTGGGCTATACGGAGGTGTCCTATTGATCCATGCTCTTCCAGCAAAGACCCATTTTCTCTACTTGGCTAATGGCTACCCGCACAGGGAATCTCACGTGCGTGTCAGGGAGTTTAATCCCAATCCGAATTCGGATTGTAGTCTCGGAGTCTTGAAAGCAAGGTACTTTTTGAGAAAATGAATCCTAACCCAATGGAAATAGCATTGTGATGATATTAATTTATTTTTATTGTGATGCCGGAAGGATTCAGTTGTACGTACGTACGTTATGAGCACGGACGTGGGACGTAGGTAATTCAGTCTTGACACGAATGGATAGGAAATGGAAATGGAAAACACATGCCGCTAGTTGTTGAAATGCAATCCCCGATTTGATATCCACATCCCATTGTTCGGGAATGGAAAGATTCATACATACGTGGGTACTTTTGGAAATATTACTTTGCTGACACGCCGCATTCATTTGAATCTGAGAACATCCGCCGGGTACGAGTTAAGGACTTTGTAGCGATTTACGTACTCTACTCCACTTAAAACATACACGGGAGAATTCCAGATCCGATTTGTATTGTTCCGAGCCACTCCATACTTTGGACTGGATTCTGATGAGTTTCCGTCATCCTCACATCTGGGAGGGGATGCGTGCAAGTAGAAATGTCCAATTGAAACCTTCCAGCAGCCGCCGTTCCATTTACTTTCACCAGCAAACATTTCCATTAATTAATCCATTAGTTTGGAATTTGGAATGTTCCCTGCTGATCCACGTGGAAGCACTTGTATTAAATTTTAAATCATTTGTCTGGGAACCACAATCCTGGGGCTTTCCCTCACAGCCATCCAATTAATCCTCCACCAATTCCCACTAATTGACAAAGTACGCGTATTAACAACTTCAAAGGGATCATATTTCTCTGCCCCGAGTTGAAGGGGAATTAGACGAATGGTTTCCTTGTTTTCGGTGGTATTTCAAATCCAAACCCAACCCATGGGTTAGGAAAATGGTAGAGATTTTGAGTTTGACAGAATGCGACGTGCGTCATTCGTCGGCCTACAATTGAATAATTTTGTCAATGCTCATCTATTGTTCATGGGATCACGCCGTTCACGATCATCTTGGATCACGAGATGAAGACTCGAGCTTCGCACACTTTTCTTTTTCACAAAAAAATATTTTTGCATCTTTGCATCTATTGATATTATTTCATTCCTCGTCTAGACCCTCCACTCCTTTTGTGATTCTGGCGGGAAGGTGTAATCGCAATCACAGAAAGTGGAGTTCTCATTAAGGAAAAGTTTGAAATTACATGCTCTTCCTTTGAAATATATCGTCATTTCATTCCATTAGGTATTGAGTAGGATTGTCAACAAATGTGAAGGCATTTGCGTTGACAGTTAATTAAGGAAAGCGTCCTCACGTTGGGATCCTGGACGACTCTTTTGTGGGCAAGTCTTCACAGATTATGATTGTATGTTGTACTATGTAATGTACTGAATTTGAGAGGCACAATCCACAAAGGGACTCCATGGGGTTTCGGAATGGAGCTGAGCGGGTGACGACGGACACTGAGAGTACGGTTGCCAATCACTCAATATTTGCATAATATTTCCCAAAAGGATTACGTACGTACGTGAATCTGGTGGGGCGGGAAAGTAGGACACGGACCAAGGGATTTTGAAGGTATTGATCGTTTTCAAATCTAGTTTGGTATCCAAGCAAGGCATGAAAAAATAAAATCCCATTGGGGTTATGGAGTTAATCTCTGGAAATAATTGCATAAATGAAGTGCTCTAATGTTGACATTGCGTCAGATTTGATTACAAGATGGGACGGTGTTGTGTAAATACGCAGTTCACTTCACTGATGACAAATACTGGTATAAAGGATGGGGCTGGCTTTATAATTGCGGCACCAACACTAATTACTTTCCTAAGAACAAAACAAAAATAAGGCAGCATATGGAGCGAATAGCATCAAAAGGTTTCATTTTCACTGTAAAAATAATTAATGGACTGACTACGATTAAATCCTTTGTTCTTATTGTTTTGAAATGATCGTCGTATGTCAGTCTGAGGTTCAAAGTAAATCAAAATTATTGCAACTTGGATTTTGCATACAACAAATTGTTGGTTGGTCAATAGAAGCTGTGGCTGCGGCTGGCTGCTTGTGTAAATATGATGTTTCATGTTTACAAATTTATTTGCAAGCATACGTTACGAGTTAGGTCCGTGATGGTGCAAATTAGGGGGGTTTGAGTTTGAAGATATTGAGACGGATAGATGAGCATGCCTAAAATTATTTTCATTTGGAAAGTTTTCCAGATCCTCTTCGTCTAAATAAGCGCTAATTTGATGGGAAAGGCTTTCGGACGACGGCGCGGATGAGGAGAAAGGCGTCTTGTGAGAACTTGTGCGCCCCGGGCTCAGTTAAAAGGAAGAGAATCAATCTTTCTTTGAAAAGTCAAGCTTTGCGAGGCGGAGTTGGGTTAAAGGAAAATCGCTTCGAACTGAATAAATAATAGAAGGGGTTCGAATAATGCATTATTATGACGATTTAATTAGGGGTTGAGTAGAGCCTTTGTAAATTGTTGATTAGCATTCCATTGATCGAGGTGGAACTGACGTATAGTAGTTTCGAGTCTAGAGTCTTGAATTTGATTAGTTCAGGTAGCAGACAAAAACTTACAGTTGGATAGGCCGTACTCCGTACTGAGCAAAATATTTGCAGGATTTAAAAAATGCTCAATTGTTTGTTTTGGTGTAACTAGCCGTAATGTATATGTATTTTGACTAAATTGATAGTTTTTTTAGTGTTCCTTCTGAAAATCTACGTTGAAATAGTTTGTTTACCAAAACATGAGCACCTGCATCCAGTTTTTCTCCAAAGAACTAAGTTTCACCGTGCATTTTAATATACCCTCATCAAGGACGGCGGGAATGAAGATTGAATTGAATTCAATCTGACTCTGACTTTGTGTGTGTACACAACCAGGGAAGGGCATTCATTGCCTTGGCTTCTTCTGCATGGCACGGTGGAAAAGCATCCGTATTCGAATTTATTTGGAAAAGGTTTCTTTGTTCCGCCGTACCCGTACCCCCGCCGGGGATGAAGAACGCAGCCTTAAAATTTTTCCATGGATTGAAGAGAAGCCATTTCAAAGTAATTAACGGGAAGGAGATGGGATGAAAGCAAAAGTGATGGAGTTTCAAGGCTTCCTTCAAGCTTTTCTCACACTTTGATTTTGATTGAATCCAGCTAAGGTTGAAGTCCGGGGAGATCTTCTTCACATCCCACGTTGGACCGACCTATCTTTCATTTCATCCCACCAAAATCCTGGAGTTGAGTTTTATGTACATGAAGGGATTTGGATTTTCCTTCCGGATATTTAATGTACGTATGTAGCCCGTAGGCTACTTGCAGCTCAGTTCAGCTATGCCGGCTAAAGATACCAGGATTTATGTGAGGCAACCAATAAAGAAAAACGAAAATGCAAACACATCGATTTCATTCATTTTATAAAAGAAGATGGCTTATGCGTCAGATTTTGAATGAGGTTTGTATAAGGTTATTAGATTTGAAGCTTGGGTTAGGATTTTTTGAGGAAGAAGTCACGGGGAGGGGGACACAATTTAAGGGGTCGTCGGTCATACTGCAAAGGATGTACAATTGGAATTGGACTTCATGCTGACCCATACATTACATGGTCATAAATTATAGCGGGAAAGTACAACGTTCAGGACAGCGACGATATTTGTGATTGCGAATTCGACATTTTGCACCCTTTAGTGTGAGAGCTCTTTGGTACGCACGGACGAGGAGCATTCACATGCGTTTCCGGCCTGGAATGAGCCCCGAGTTATGGGATTTAATTATTTTGTGGGCTTTGCACATATTGTGTGTACTTTTTAACCTGGCGTGCTCGATTTGAAGTTATATACGACGAACTCCTGGTTATTAAGGGCCGGGGAATGAACACTCTGGGTATTCGGATGTGGGATACACGTGTTACTTGGCGTCAGTTGGATATAATAATTTGGAATGACATAATGCCAACGGTCATGCAAAACAAGGGATGGTTTTGCCCCAGTTTTAGTTTGTGTAATTAGAAATTATTTTCTACAAAGACATTGCATGGGATGCGGCGTGTTTTGATTTAAGATTTCCTAACCGGCGGGGGAATTTGAATGAAAGTGGACTCAAGCAAATAAAGTTGAATAATTTCTTTGGTTAACGAGGATGTTGGGCTGAAGGAAGGGATGATATCATCTTGTATTTACATATTGTGATATCCTGACGCCGTCGACCAACAGCACTGGAGCTGAGCGAAGCGTCCTTAATGATGGGGAAGCCTTCACGCCGATTACATAATACCAAGTTAGCACAGCGGGTTGAGTGTAATGGACTCCGTGAAGCACAAAATGATCCATTTATGAGTTGACGACTAAATATGGGTTGTTAAATTTAAGGATGAGGTGTCTGCGGATGGTTTCCCCATTCAAATATGATACACGCGTTGAGTATACGAAGTAAATGTCAATTTTAATGATGGGAAAGTAGCGAGATTCTGAAATTTTCATTGGATGACAAATGAAGATGAAGGGATTTTACGGCAATGGGAATAGGCAATTATTCCCCATGATTACAATTTTGATTGGCCTTTACAAACCCCAACCAAAATCCCGCTAATCCCCAAATTGAGAGTTGGAAATTGGTGACATGACATGTAATTGACATGACATTAAAATTTGAAATGTCATCTTGTTTGTGGTTGAAGAGGGTATTAAATTGGATGGGGAAAAGGAAGGGCGGGGTGAGGAGGTGTACGACGTTTTGATGTAAGGATCTCGGCCAAATTCCCACGGGAAGTTTAACGGTCTATTTGGCGGGAAGCCCACTTAACTCATCATAAATAAATGATGCGAAATTCCGTTTATTTGGCAATAAAAGTGGCCCCCCTTCAGGCCAAGATGGAATGAAAGTCTTCTTCCTCAACCCACACTAGATTTGCATACGATCCGATGGGAAAATATTTTGATTGAATCCCACCGAGAATAATTTCCAGCTGAAAAGTTCATATCAACATCTCCAGGGGGTAAATATCCCTCAAATCCAATTTTGAGGTGCAAGGAATAAAGGAAAACATAATATTTACAATGTAGCATGTAATAGCAAACATCATTCCCCCGGTTCCTCATTTTATAATCCAACCTCGTGGAGGTAATAAATAGTGTTCCAACTCAACCATGAAACAAAGGGGACTGAATAAATAGACCATGATTTCAGTAAGGCACACGCACAAAGGCATGAAGGATGAGTGCAAATCCCATCAACCGTCTCCCTGTGCATTTACATACCAGACTTAAATGTAAACATCTTTTTAAAATAAAAGTGTAGAAAGGAAATTGCGAATCTGGATGATGGGAATTCCCTTTGAGGTTTTATAGTGTACTTTTCCATTATGGACTTTGTCGAGGAGATATTTCTTTTGTCAAAAGAAAGTGCCCTTAGCTTGAGACATCCTTATTTTCAAATTCGGATTTTGAATCTTCTTTGAAGCATTGCATGGTTATCATAGTGTCAAAATACATCATTTCAGTTTCAGCTTTTCTACGCCTTGATACTATAAGCCTTGGATTTTAATCCACACTGTCAAATGAATGTATTTCCATCTGGATGGCTGCGACAGGCCATGTCGCGGCGCGTGAAGCGTCTCCTTCTTGTTGGGCTGATGAAGACGACGTGCTTTCTTAGCCTGCAATTTTTTCTACTGATCTTGTTGTTCATCTGGGTACTTGGTCGGAGTGGCAGCGTGCCGGTGTTTGGCACGCTATCTTGTCCTCTTGATTTATTCATAATATAATTAAAGGCGAGAGAAGCGGAATGGCCTCATATCAAATATTCGAATCAGGTCCACGGTTTCACTTTTTAGATTCCCCTCTGGAACTAATGATGATATTTTGCATGTTCTTGTATTGATATTTGATACCCATTCCTTGAAAATGAAGTAGAGAAGATGACTCTTTGGAATGAATGGAGTCGGGATTCCCGTAATTAATACTCGTGCATGTACAAGATTCTGTTGGGGCGTTTGAATTTTAAGATGTTCACATGAGTAGAACCCGTGATTTTGAATATCAAGTACTTCGTCAAATTTTGAATAGTTCTCCAGTGAAGGGATTTGAGAATTTTTTGAAGTGTATTCATTTTGTTTTGAGAATGTGAGTAGTGAACCAGAGTACACGGTACACAATACACACCTATGTTTTTTTCCCCATTTGGCATGTATCGCCCTTCAAATGGTAGACATTAGTAAAGTAATGTAGTAGGAAAAAAAAGTAATGTAAGTAGTAAATCGCATTTTAATGTTATTCTGTAGCCGATTTCTGCAGTAGCTGTAGAGTTATTTGGAATGGAAGGACACATTGAAGCGTACAAATTAATTAGCAGCACGTCGCAAAAAAAAATTGAAATTGGGGCAGGTCTGATTCGTTGTCTTGATTGAAATTTGCGGTGGCGGAGTTACGCAATCCTCATGTAATAGGCTCAGGTGTTTGTGTGTTTGGTAGTCAGGAACCTGACACACACACGGCGGGAAACAAGTCTGAGGTTCCAAATGGGGCGAAGGAAGTTCCCCTTTGATGTTGAGTGGCTGTCGAATGATTGCCCAATTGAAGCTGGCACTGGGGACAGGAAAACACAAATCTGCACGTGTTTTTTTGTCATCCTCGATCTTACTATTACATACGGTACGTGCTCAATTGCGGTGGTGGCGGTAGTCGGATGGAGTTGAAAGGGAATTGTCCTTTGCAACTAAATTCCATCACGGTTTTGCAATTCAATGTGCAATGTAGGATTCCATGAATAATTCATTTTATTCTTGCCAATTTAAATTTATATCAATTTGATCTTGTATGGTGGAGTTCCCCCTTGTCCTGTATTCCATACCAGTTGATTCCGGACCCCGGACCCAATAAAAAATGAATGGAGAGGGAAATGGAGCCATATGTGATACGTTATATGTAATGTAGCATCCACTTTTCATAAGGGGGAAGTGGAACATGAGTAAATAAAGGCTAGGAAATAAAAATACATTTTGAGAGTCCGTTCTATTTACTCTTTGACAAATTGGGAGAAAAAGAGAAGTTCAGAATTGACATTGTTGGCGACGACGACTCCTTCGTCTCATCCTCATCTCCAGGAGTTCAACTTCAAATCTGTGCTTTGTAATAGGCACGAAGAAGACCAAAGGCTGGAGAAGAGATTATTTTTTATTTGCTTATTTTTCTTCCGTTTTTTCATTGTTAGCACAAGTGCGTCATTTCGTCGTCTCCTTTTTTTGCTCGTTTGGAGACGAAGGGAATTTCACTTTGAATCCTGGATTTTATCCGAGTCCAAGGGAAATCCCCCTGCTCGCCGTCTGGCATCAAAAAATCTGGGACAAAGCATGAATGAATGAATTTGGTGTATTCTGGAACATCAAAGAAATTATAAAAGTACATTGAGCCCAGAGTGGTAGTTGGAAACCGGGAGTTTCGAGTAGAAAATGATTTGAGACTCTGGAAAGCCAATGCAATGCATAACATGCATGGCTGATGGAAAATGTATGAACTGAAGGGATTTGACTGCTAAGGATTCAAAGGGATAAAGGAATCCACTACAGCTTGAATTTAAAGGGAATTCTGCCGTATGGTAAGTATGGTTGTGGCATACGTTACGTCGTGGGCTTCTCAAAGTTTTGAATGTATTGTGATTTGGTTGATGGAGACGAATAATACCGCTCAGGATGGAAAAACTTGCTCCAATGTATCGATGGGTTTCTGAAGCTAGAATCTGGCGGGTTATAAAATATCCAACTGAATTGGTTAGTTGTCATGACAATCCATCCAAAAGACTTCGCCAAAAAAAGACTTTGATCACATCCTCCAATCAAAAGGTGGTTGTGCTTGAGTTTGACACTTTCATGTTTGACACTTTCATTCTTATGACTGACATTCTATAGGCAGTTTTGTTCCCCCCTCCCGCCCCTTTTTTTTAAAAAAAAAAGTCGAGTGGCGTCGGATGTCGGTTAAGGGTTGGCGCATAAATCATTAATGCATATTTGCATGGAGGAGTCATTAATTCTTCAACTCACCTGATCCCCTGAATCCATCATTTCCATAGACTCCAAGTACTTTTTAACCTCAATTTTTGCCTAGGGGACCTTACATTGATCTCGGAAATTAGCATAGATTTCCATGTCCAAATTTAGGATTGATGTGCTGATTTGGACTAGACACTTTGACTCCACCATTTATTTATTTACCAATAAGCATTATGGGAGTTGGTCCCCTGTTACGTGTTTTATGGCACTTGAACTGAAGTGGAGTGCAAATAAAAGGATTGTGCGTGAATGAAAAGGTGGATTGGAGCTTTTAGCCATGAGGGAGGAAGATGTGGACCAGAGATGAAGGAAGGGAGTCCGAGTGTGAAGAATGAAGAGCACATTAATTTAGCATTATATTTTATTTATGTTTCAATCTGAAGTGTTTTGGTGTGTGTGCTGTAATGGGATGAAGGAGTTCAGTTAACTCTTCCAACTGAAGGAGTGTATTAGATAATACAGCGTGGACGCATATGGAACCATTAACTTCACTCCCCTTCTCCTTATATTTTTATATTTATTTATTTTGAGTTCCTCCTTTCGTAATGAACATGAGACGAGCCCTTTCCTTCACTGATTAGATGTATTTCACGCCTTCATTTTAAATGCTTTCTTATGACCCAAGGAGATAAAGGAATGATTCACGTAGCACACGTTTTGTAATGGGATGATTTGATTTGTGTTATTTTCTCACGCCTTCGCTATCCTTTGTTCTGTGCTCTCCTATGCAGCGTTATTCGTGTGCTTCAAATGAAAGATTAGTTTTTGAGTCGATTGCGTCCCGTTTCCATCCATTAATCCCATTTGCATTATTTCAAGGTTTTTTGAATGCATTTGTCTGTAGTCATTCTAATTTCCAATGCAATCATTGCACTTATGGATTTGTCGAAAGCTAATATACAAAATGCCATATGTTTTCACATCCCCGACCTGCATTATTTATAGGAATGCGTACAAGGGCATGCATTAAGTAAGTTTACCTTGCTTGGTTCGGGTTGGCTGAACAAATTACGAGATGCTCATCAAAACCCCAACTTGCTCCAACTGATGGATGCACTTTTAACAAGTTTGTTCAATTCACGATCCCGTGACCGCGAAAAGCATGGCCTAAAAGTGACACGGCCTCCTCAACGCAAAAAAAATGTTTTTGCAAATGTTGAACTTTACTTTGTGAATTGAAGCATTTGTGGAGTCATTGGCGGTCAGGGAGATGAATAAGTAATGAGTTGATTTGAGTTTAGTCTGACGAGACATGGATCCTAATTGTAGTAAGGGGAAGTTACATTTATATTACATGACTACATTTATTTTCCGAGTGGTTGAATGAGAAGTGCAAGTGAGTGTGTCTTCTGACACAGTGCCCTACCTACCAAGTTTACCTGAAACTTCAATCCGGGACTCCTCTGTGCTCATCTTCTTCTTAACTTTGATTCTGCATCCTTGCACTGTCTGTACTGTTACCCATTTTAAAGAGGGGAAGAGAATCCAGAGCACGTCGTCATCCATATTGGGTTTATAATGACATAAAGTGCAAAAGATGAATGAATTGATATTTCTAGACATCTTTCTTTTTAGTTTAACTTGACAAAATCCAGAGCTACTTTGAAAACCTCTTTGACTTTCCAAGTCAATTAAAGCTGAAGCTAGCTTTGATCCCATCGGACCCTTTTAAGTTCAATGGAGGAGATTTTAAATTTTCTACGAAAAGAAGGAACTGAAATTGTATAATTTAATTTGCACTTTGAAAAAGGGGATGTGAATGTGGGCTCTGACGTGAAATGATATTGTAAATTCCTTCTGAGACAAAAGGAGGATTGAATTGGGGATTAAGATTTCATCACTTGGAGAAAGGGTTTGCATTTTAGTTTGGTTTCAATTTAATTGGATTTATGTCGACTTTGACTTTTCCCTTTGCTCGGAGCCGTGGCGTGGCACGGGATGACGACGCGAGGTTTGATTGGAAAGTGAGTGAGTGGTACTTCCTTGTGGCGAATGTACGATACATACGTAACAATTCTTATTATTGATCTGTGATTCCTATGGGTTTGTGTAACTCCATTGGGCAAACAACTATTTCCTTGTAAACTCGGCCACTTTTTAATGAACAACAGTAGATTCCCCTCATATTGTTTAATTGGGGTGCGAGTCTTCTCTTTCCCCGAGAAATACATACAATTCTAGTAAAGGGCATGTTTAGGGGGGAACAATCGTCATTTATTCATCCGATCTCTGTCTCACATTTGAGATTGCCATACAGACACAGAATACTAGCAGTTAT
>JAAXYW010000192.1:0-51722 GCA_036851895.1 Orthonychiurus folsomi
CCGAAATCCGACCGGATTTCTCGGATTAAAATCCGACGGATTATGGCTTCGATCCGATCCGTCCGGATTTCGACGGATCGGATTTTTCATCGATCCGATCGGACAAAATCCGGTCGGATCGGATCGGATCGGATTTTTGCCGGATCGGATTGCGAGCCCTAGTTTCAATTTCATTCCAATATTTTAAAAATAGGTTACATGCTCATAACTTTATTATGCAGAATTCTCTTTGTGTAACATTTCAGTATGTAATGTATACAAAATTTAAAAACATGTTCAGAGTTGGGAAGCCCTTCCACCGGACTCAGCCACTTTCACTTCCGACATAACACCACTCATTCTTGCCGCTCATCGGGACAACTACGAAATTATTAAGTTGCTCCTGGATCGCGGTGCCACTCTCCCCATGCCACACGACATACGGTAAGACAAATTTGTGGTTTAGACGAGTTGTATTTGAGAGCATTCAACAGCCACACTCTATTTGTGTTATTTCCATGCCTGTATATGTGTAATGTACAGCAAAGTCACCAACTTTTCCTTTGCTCACATGAATTTATAAATTCTCTCAAGAATTTCTGCTCTAACATAAGAAAACCACTGAAACCATTTAAGGACACACAGTATAAATTCCCGTCCTCGGGTATTTGTGATTCAGAAACAACACGCTGTGGCTGTAATGGGAATGACAATACATGTCTGTAAACGGTTAATGGGGAAGTAGTAGTATACACAGATTGCAGAAAATGGGGATGGATGTATTCCCTGGGTACGGACGAGCTCTGAACTCTGGACTGGAATTAAGTGCCTCAATGAATTGCTGTCCATGTCTCTCATTCCCCAGCTGACGGTCATAGAAATTATTGGGGGGGATTTAGTTTGTGACGGAGTTGAGTTGATTAAAATAAGGAGACGCGGGCCTTCGAACTGGAAAATAACGAAGACGAAGTGTGTGCGTCTTGTCCAGATTTAGTTTTACCACCTTATAGAATGACAGGGGGCTTTGGAAGAAGGGGAGTTGGACAGGGGCTAAATTGGGAGACAAAGGGAAGCCAGACTAAAGTACACTCCGACCCACTGTGGCTTCCCTTTTAATAGATGTTATTCACTTCTGTGGTTCAACCCTCTGGTCATGTCCAACTCCCCAAATGGCTAACCGCAGCTATGCAATCAGCCTCTCCTATTTCTCTTCATTTATTTAAACAATGAAAGTTGGCTTTCTTTCCCCGCCTCTCAACACTCCAGTCCTCGTCATTCCACCCGCTTCTTGACCTTTAATCTAAATGACTTTGTCTTTCTCCTTGAGTTATTTTTGGATTGATTGAGTTAGGGAGCCTAGCTCTCCAAACAATGGAAAATTACTCATTGTCGGATCTTTGTATGACACCCGCAATGCAATGGATATCAAATTAAAGAAACCCAACCCAAAGTTCTACGTAATACCCTAGAAAGCGCAATTCCTAATAGCAGAATAAGTTAGGGAAGAGCCCTCATCCCGCCCGTAGAATAGAGGAAAGTGTACTCGTCGCCAAAAAGTATTACATTATAAAATGCGAAGATGAATATCTCTCATGCCCACATTTTATAAAATGCTTTCATAAATTGTCAAGATGAGAAAGTTCCCCTCCCAGAACTCATTACTTAATTAAAAAATAATTATGTGGCTCAGGACATGGCATACATAGTGTCGTGGATCCCCGCATGCCATTTCTCAAAAAATTCAAAAATGAGCTCGACCCTTTCCCCCTTTGTGTGGAACTCGCCCCCTCAATAAAATAGTAATTTGCCTGAGCTAGAGGAATAATGGAACTCAAAATTTTCTTAGGGACAACTTTCCTGTTTTCCCCTGAGAGGAAAACCCTTCCGTCTTTGAGTTGGAAGGGAAACAAAGTTTGTGGAGGGGGTGGGGTACTGGTAGTGGGTAGCAGATAATTCACAAGATCCGAGCGTGGGACATGGACATGGGGAGCCACTAGCTCAGCCAAAGGCAGCCACCACACTCTGAAATTGGTCTCATTTTACTTATGGAAATGACAAAGACAGTGTTCGGCGTGGATCCTTGGGTCCACCGAACTCGCGTGAAATATCCTTGTTCTTGTATTTGTTTAATGCTCCGTGAATAAAATACTCGTGGCAGTTGAAGTACATGCATGTGGCCTCCGCCGCAGACTTCCTGCCTTCCCCTGCCCTAGACACTCCAATGGATTTGGCGGCCGCCGTCAGGACCAAAACGTACCTTACAACCCAACTGAGACTTGCGTCTTCAAACTTAAAGTTTCACTTTCTCAGTCCAAAAGTAAAACCGTGGCTTTCTCCTCTGTAGGAACAGGAACGGTATTAAAGTCAATTATAAATGCAAAATTCATGGCACTTTGCTATTTGAGTTCAAAATGGAAAAAAATGACACGAGCTGTAATTCCTGAGACTCGGCTGCGAAAGAAGATGTGTTTTCTTAAGACTGTGAAATTCTTTCCATTTGAAACACGTGCTCCCAGAGGACCGGGATTTGAGATGGAAGGAAAGGAAGAGTCCAGGATCAATTGGCAAAAATAACCGAGTCAACGGCTCCAATGGAAAAGTTCTCAAACGAGTAATAAATCATTATCAGCGCCAAAATGCAGTGGGCCTCCGACTGATTTATGAGTACTGGGTGTTATTACCGTTTTTACATTACCCGAGAAAAGATTTTGAGGGAAGAACTCTAGGATGCCTAAGAATAGAGCAATGCAGTATGCACAATAAAATCCCAAATAGGAGGCAGAGCAGAAGATGAGTTCAAGAAAAATCCTGGGCGGTCAATCCCGGGAACAATGACCTCTAATTCCGTACGTAGTCCTTGTCTGAAATTGCTTGGGCCGTCAAATTGGAGACAATTTATTTTATTTCGAACATTTTGTTTGATCAGTTGGAATATTTTATACAGATGTGGATGTGAGGAGTGTGTGACTTCTCGCCAAGAGGATTCCCTGCGACACTCCCGCTCCCGAATCAACTCCTATCGAGCCCTCGCCAGTCCATCCCTTATTGCACTTTCATCAAAAGATCCAATTTTGACAGCTTTTGAGCTATCCTGGGAGCTCCGAAGACTTTTCTTTGCGGAACATGAATTTAAGGCGGAGTACATGGTAAGTAATGATTTCCGCGTCCAGCCACCATCCCTCATTTTCCTCACATAGAATACAATTACAATCCAGTTTCATCCCTTTCCCTCAAATCCTTTGGGGAAAGTCCTTCCTGGGGGCAGAGACTGGGAAGGAAGGGAAACCTATTCCGGTCCCCCTTTAAAAGATGTTGAGGATGAGGGAGTTGTTCAATAAGTGTCTGGCTCTGGGTGACCTGAATGTGGGAGATAAAAAAACCTTGTCTTGGTCCTTGAAACATACGTGATGCGACTCAGATGATTTTCAACCTCCTCCCATTGTCCACTTTATAAATTGCATCCAAATCCACAGTAGCGGACCAAAAGACCAAAAGGCAATTGAACCGCCTCCCGTTTCCTCCATGAATACAATCGGGATCAGGTTTCTAAACCCAACCACATTCCCCACATCCGATCCTTCCTCCTCCGAGAGGAAAATACAAATAAATTTACTACTCGCTTTCCAGTACGATCACGTCCCGCCTTCTCTCACATAGCCCCGTTATCAATGGCAAGAAAAGGTGTTTTTCGGGTAAATTCCGGGCTGCGTGCAATGCACGGAATCATCATAAATGCAGTCATATAATCTCAAAATTCTTGCAAACTGTTTTTCTTCTTAAACTTGACCTTGTGGGATTGAGATTTTTCTGATTTCTGCATCTTTTGAAGGAATCTTCGGCCATCTTGCCATGTGTCGGAATTTCAATTGTTTGGGGAGATAAGCCAATGAAGTGAAGTTTAATCCATATCTCGACGGATTGGACACAGTCCGATCATCTGCAATAATGCACCAAAATATGGCTCAGGGCACGTATAATACTTGGCTAGGGCTATAAAAGATTATGTTTTTACAGGGAAACCACAATGTAGACAAATAGATTGTGCACTATAATCTACATCGGGTAAACTATAGGATTTAGATGTCAAACGCATTCACATGCTACATGTATGGATAGTGTAAACATCATCAGGCTTAAGACTAAGACTAGCTATTGCAAGGAAACTATTGGCACAGGATTAGTGCGGCTGACAAGTGTATGTATTTGAAAGACAAAAAGAATGTGAATTTGAATGCGCAGTACGTGAATTTGCTTCGGGTATTTAACTCCACCCAATTATCTTCCCAACCAATTATCTTACTTTAGTAAGTCCCTCCAGTTTAAGTTTTTAATCCGTAGCGACAGCAATTGAACTTCTCCGAAACAACGACGTCATGGCTGCGCTGCTCTTAAAATGTTCTTGTCAGCGGAGCAGACTGAAGTTTCTTTGGAAAGGGCAATGAAAAAACAGGGAACAGAATGAAGTTTTTCATGTTTGGAATTTTTTAGTATTAAATATTAAATGAGGAGAGATGAGACGCATAACTCACTTATCTTAACAGACTCAACTTAAACGAAATACCTTGGCTGGGAGCTTAAATTTTCATTGCAAAAA
This sequence comes from Orthonychiurus folsomi, assembly GCA_036851895.1. Classification (NCBI taxonomy): domain Eukaryota; kingdom Metazoa; phylum Arthropoda; class Collembola; order Poduromorpha; family Onychiuridae; genus Orthonychiurus; species Orthonychiurus folsomi. Next base: position 4,574 of record JAAXYW010000192.1, read on the forward strand.
TCCCTAGCCATGAACAGATCCACCTTCCTGGAAAGCAAGGCGTGCCTAGTTAGCTATGCTGTTCCCCGTAATCCTGTTTATCCACCTTGGAAACTTAAAACTCGGAGGGAAGTGAAGTTGGGAATGAGTCCCTCCAGGTAGATTCGCTGTAATTTCCTTCCGTCGTCAAAAGATCTCCACTTGAAATGGAGTTAAATGAATCCTTAATCACAACAGTGTTTAATGAGTGCAAGACAAGGAACTCCCGCGTCTCCTTGTATAAATTAAACTAAGGGTGGGTGGAGGCGGCAGTTCCACGAAGTTGTAGATAGAAAATTAAACCGGATTCTCTTGAGTCAAGCCTCAGGTTTTCCCACTCCACATGCACCTAATTGAGCATGAATTATTTGAGAGCAAACATCGTGGGCATCCGGACGGAGGATGATGAATTTCATACTCCCTCAATCTTCATTCTTATCTCTTATTGTTTGCAACTACCCGGATTTCCCCGTATTTTTTTTTTCAAAACTCAAAGATGTCATGAATAAGAAGGTTCCCTCTTGCATTACATTACATCAACTAATTCAAATGTCTGAAAGGCAGACATGGGCTATTTCCTATTCCATTTTCATGTTTTAGGCTAGTCATCATCACCAAAATGAAAGGCTGCGTTCCTTGAGTGTGTGGTGTATGTGCATTTATTCCTACAATATTTATTTTACCCTTTCCTGAATTTTCTGCACATCCGCACACTCATTTTCCAGACATTATGTAATGGGATAGCGTGGAAGTTGAGAAGGATAGCGTGGAATAAGATGCGACCCCCTTTCCCCTTTTAAGGAAGGAAGAGGAGGAATCCGGAATGTGTGCCGAAACTTTTCCATCCCTACCTTCATTCCTCCGTCCACATTAATCATTCTTTCTTCCTTTTCCTCCTCGTTTTTTCTGCTCAACCTGGCTGGGATTGCAGGGGAGAAGTACAGCGGATACAGTAGGAATATGGTAGTTAGCTGAGTTGTTTAACTACACAGATCACTTCGCCTCTTCAACTTCCCCAAAAGAACTTTTCACCAACTCCAACCCGTCTGTCTGTCTGTAGACCAAATCCGTAATAGCAATATACAACAAAAGATTCTCAATAAATCTTTGTGCGTGGACGACCACAACTAACCAAATGATTTTGTGCACAAGGAGGGGAGGGGGTAGCCATGAAGGAGGATAGTTAAAAACTTATACAAGTTACACATAATTAGCCTATATTAGAATTGTACTAGTTTATCATCATACCTGTTTCTGAAGGGTGAAGGTTTTGGAAACAAATCTCGTCTTGCCTCAGGGATGATAAATTGTATTTTGAAAAAACCTCAACATTGTTTCTGGGTCTCACTAATTAATTATGGTGTTTAATAGTTCTGCTTACGTTTGCTAGGATTCCCTAGCATATTAATTTTGTCAGCCCAATTTATGTATGTCCCAGTGAAAGATTTTGTATTTGGTAACTGCAATTATTTGCTTCGGGGCAGGGTGGATGTATGCATCTGGCGAAAACCGGAATGAATAAATATGAAGCGAACAGATTTATATTTACTCAAAGCAAAGAATCATTTATCTCTGTTATCACTCCCGGCGTCTGACTTCTGAGAGGCTCCTTCCAAAGCATTTAGGATTCATGACCCATATAAATGATACATGTTAATATGAATGAGGACAACTCAACCTCAGTTCATTGTACTTTTTCTTCACAGGAACTAAGAAAACAGTGCCAAGATTTTGCTACAGCTCTGCTGGATCATACCAGGGGTTCGTACGAGTTGGAAGTGTTGCTTAACCATGACCCTTCGGGTCCTGCCTTTGAGCATGGTGAACGGATGCATCTTAACAGACTGAAATTGGCCATCAAATTCCGTCAGAAGAAGGTAGCAAACTTTCCAATTATAATTCAAATAATTATTAATATATTTTTAACGTAATTCATTTCTTTGTTTTGAAGTATTTAGAAACTTCCTTAAACTTTTATAAGGTTTTTTTAAATTCTCGAAGCTTTAACCGTAAATGTTAGCAAATGAATTCTCTGAATTTGTGACAAGTTTTCCAATGTACTGACGAATGAACGTTTCACTTTCTGATATATGAGGATTTCTGAATAAAGACCAAATCTATCCCTCTTCCGTATGGTCTCCTGCCAAGTGACAAAGTGAAAGCAATTTTCCCAGCGTCAGAAGTTAGGAGCTAATCTTTTCGTAATTGCTCACCCATGGCTCTGCAATTTTTGGCACAGCGTGACACATTTTGAGTTCCACGTGCATATAACTTGTCAACTGATCCGACAAGCTACCCCCACGCCAATTCCTGGAAAAGAATAAAGTCGTGGCATGAGATAAATGTACTCACACTGGAACCCAAGCTAGGACCCGTTCACACTTGATGTTATTATTATTATAACAATGAGAATAATTTTACTTTCTGTAGAAATATTAAAATTTTAACATTCGTTGGTGAAAGAGTTTTGGGTGCAGCTCTCGAAACATGGGGTACAAGGTGTACTCCTGCAAACTCAAATATTAATGGAAGACCTCATGTTCAACCAACGACCAAATCAAATAAGTTGTTGGAACTACACTTACTAAATCGTTTTATTATTGTCAGTGAAAAAAGTAGGGAAGCTGACGGGAAAGCAGTAGACGGAACGGAGTGTCAATCATGTTTGCTTTCACCACTTTAATTATTTTTGTGTTGGACAACTAGAGGCCCAACTTCTGTTGCCTTATCCTCTTACTCGCTGTCAAGTTACTTTTTTTGAATGTTTCAGTTCGTTGCCCATCCGAACGTACAACAACTTCTGGCCTCAATTTGGTACGAAGGTCTCCCGGGATTTCGGCGAAAAAACATGGCACTTCAAGCCTTGGAAGTGATTCGGATCGGTCTACTCTTTCCATTCTTTTCCCTGACGTACATTGCGGCTCCGCACTCATCCTGGGGACAGACTATGAGGAAGCCTTTCATCAAGTTCATCTGTCATTCCGCCTCTTACTTTACTTTTCTTTGTGAGTTTTTCCCTTCACATGTCCGAAATCATGTTTTATTCCAACTCCAATGACACCCTTTAATCTGTGACTCCCTCCCTCCCCCTCTTATTTCGATCCATAAGCAATAAGTATTCCATTCCTTTGTTAGGTTAACATTCAGGTCCCTTAGCCTACGAATTAATTCTCAAACTCCTCTGAAAAGGTAGATTTTAGAACAAAATTAATTACTGGAGGTGCAGAAGAATAGATTCGGGAAGGAGTACACAAAATGTTTATCCTCCATCATAACTCATACAATTATACTTCTGCCAGTTTAAAAACATTTGCGAAAATGGAAGGCTCAGTTTTAATCCTGAAATATGTGCGGAGTGAGGAGTGCCATCCACAAGGATCCATTCCACCAAATCCTTTCCCCTCCTGTCCCCAAATTCTCCCTTCTTGTCTCATTTCCTTTGAAAAATCACCAGTCCCATATTAAATCGAATCGCATTAACTTTATAAAGGTTGGTTTAATTTTGGGTTTATCTGGTTTAACCAGACATGCTTGGCATTGCGGAAAGGAATTCTTCCCGACTCTGAATATTTTGGTGAAACGGGTTTTATGCCCCAACTTCCTACAAGAAATCCACTTCCGTGGATTTTCATGAAACAAACTTGCTTGCATTGGATCCACAAAAGCACTTAAAATGGCTTCCGTTCTCCAGGCTATATGTGTTTCTTTTCTTTGACTCAATACTTTTAGACTAGGTATCTTTTTCTTTAGATGCGCAAGTGAAATACAAGTTAAAATGTATTTCAAACCGGAATCTTGCTACTACTTTTTTGTGTACATATTTTGTAATTCAATGTTTGTTGGTTATTATTTCAAGTAGCGTTGCTAGAATTTATAAAGGTATGCCATCTATAAATAACTTAACAAAAACGTCTAGAAGCCTAATCTACGACCCTAAAAACGTGCAAATCTGCCTTTATGGGGTGAACATCAAAGGATAGGATGGACAATATTATTTGTGAGGGAGAAGGCGAAAAAAAAGCGATAGAGGGAATAATAATATGGACTACTGGTTGCATTCAGGAAATACGTTGTGTTGCAAGAAAGAGTAAACATGGGTTGACCCAGTCGGGGAAAGGGAGTAAATAGACAGCGGAAGGAAGGAGTAGTGCTAAGTAGACAGAATACACAATAACAAGGGCAAGATGTTGGGCTCGGAAGGTGATCCTAGGTATAAATGGATTTCCCCAGCAGTGAAAGGCAGTCAAATGTTGGCATTACATTTGTATTCTTAGGGGAATTCAATATTGTATTGTACGACTATTGTGTGTGCCCAGCACTGCTTTCCTCTCCACCCAAAACCACACCTATGAATTATTACAATATGGAATGGAACAGCTCAGAAGTGCAAATGCTAACATCATCCGCGAACATATGATGTAATCCGTTGACTTTCATTCCGGTCAGAATGTTTTCATACCAGGATCCTTTTTTTCTCTAGCCTAACCCAATACTTCATTCTCTGATTTCCTCTTCTCAGTACTTCCCCTGGTTCCAATTTCCTTGAGTTTAACAATCCACTTGCAATTAGACAAAAGTCAAAATAGCATTGAAACGCACAGCATATGACATTTATTTGTGACCCCTGTTTCGGATTGAACATCGTGCTCGACCTCTAATTAATTAAGGCAGGAGATAATACGCTTTCAACCACAAATTACCGAATTAAATTAATTAATTCTGGAATGTGGTGTTGTAGTTCTACTGATTTTGGCGAGTCAACGCTTCGAGACATTTGTGGTTCATTGGTTTGGGTCGGAGTGGTTTCACCGATTTGTTTCCACAGATGTGACTACGAAAAGAGGTAAGAGAATCTGAAACCTTCTTCTCCTAAGCTTTGCTCCAAAGGATATTTCCATTTCTAGAAATTATATGCGAGCCTCGGTTAAAATTAAAGGGAAATAAACTTTCCAGGTTCACCGCCATCCTTCGTTGAGTGGTTTATCTTGGCTTGGGTCTCGGGTAAGTGAGGATGGAGTCATAAAACCAGTAATGCAGTCTTACAAAAATATGTCTAACTCCTGTGTTATGACCTCTATAAACCTAAAGGGTTGATATGGAGTGAAATAAAACAGCTCTGGGACGTTGGACTTCAGGAGTACGTCGGAGACATGTGGAATATTTTAGACTTCGTCACTAATTCCCTCTACGTCGCCACCATTGCTCTCAGAATCGTTGCAAACTATCAAGTGAGTACAATTAATTCAATTCATCAAACTATGGGAATGAGCATAGAGACCGCGCAACACGTGCAATTTTTCCAAAAGTCTTCACCAGATTTAAGAATAGTTTTTGATGAAAACCGAGCAGGGAGAAGGGCAAGTTTAAAATCACATGCGTTGCATTGGATTACACTTTCTCACTCATTTAAAATGTTAACATTACTTATATAAACTTTTTCAATTTTAGGTTCAAAAAGAGAAGGCGGAAGGCAACCCGGCAGACATTGCAAGAGAAAACTGGAACACTTGGGATCCCATGCTTATAGCTGAAGGCCTGTTTGCGGCTGCAAATATTTTCAGGTCACTAGCTTAGACTGAAATTTATGCTCATGCTTACAGGTATTAAGGTAGACTTGTGTTTAGTTGTAAAAATTTGTTACATTTACAACAATTGAATGAATGAATTGCAAAATAGATACTTAGTTAAGGTGTCATCAATACACCATATGAAGATTTCTGTTAAATTTATAAAAGTTTAGGCGCCTTCCTACAATTTCTTTTTATTACACACTAACTGCAATCACCATTGGCGGAGGGAGGGCCTTCCTTGCAAAACGGTTGATCGTGGTTCCGGATGATATGATCATATGGAATCCCTTAATCTAATCAATTAGTCCTTGTATGCATGGCGGTTTGCTTCTACGCCTTAGTCACGTAGTTGGGAGGCAAAACGAGATACTTGCTGGTTTATCCGATTCTGAATTCAAATTTCCAACACTACCCTAAATATGTAGTTGTAGAACGAAGAAGGGAATTATCCAGCAGTGGAAAATTGATTTCCAAATTACGCACAGAGACAAACATGCACATTCCAAACATCTTCCACCCTTAAGATCAATATTGAGAATACGAAATAGAAGGCATTGACGCAACCAGAGCTTTCATAGTATTATTTCTTCCCCGTTTTTCTTTCTACCGACACAACCATAAAATTATGTAAACAAAGAAATTCTGAATAGATCTGTTTGATCTCTCCTCCCTGCATCCTCTTGTCAGATTAGGTATCTTGAAATGAAGTCATGAACAGGAAGGTTTCTCAAAACCTAAATATAAAATAAACTCTAATGAATTCCTGTGGAGGATAGGACGTTCATTCATTTGCACTTAATCCTTACCTGAGTCAGGCTTGAAGACTCAAGAGAACTGTAATATGTTTAGCCCAGGTTCAAACATCCGTTCAAATCTGAATGGAATTGGGACATATTTTGTAGTGTAAAAGACCGGAAAGAGTGGTGAAAGTCCATGAGAAGGAGTTAGAAGTTCTCAGTTACTTACATTACGTGAATTCCTTCCAGCTCCTTCGCCCTTAAGAGCACACACTACAATTCCAGAATAAATGGTTTAAAAGACGGGTTCGCATAAAAAAGTCAATTCTAAACTACGAGCAAGGGAAGAAGTTTTCCTGTCTTTCTCCGTTTTAAAGTTTTTTCTTACGAAGGTTTTCATCTGTGGGGTTGCATACAGGATGATGCCGTTTCTTGGTTGGATGCATGTGGTATGAGGAAAAGTAAAGAAAACACAGGGGGAACTGGAGTGAGACATTTTCTGTGATGAAAGGAGAAAACTTGTTGTGATGCTAAGGTAGAGAGAGTGGTCCGATTGTGGCTTTTTTCAACAAAATACTCCCCCCCCCCTTCTTTCTGCTATTATTTTCTAGCTTTGGAGGAAATAAACTGAGTCCATTGTTTCTATTTACAGTTCCTTGAAGTTGGTGTACATCTTCTCCGTCAATCCATACCTTGGACCATTGCAGGTAAAACCATATGGACATTTATTTTGTTATAACTTCAATGCGTCATGACATTACCTTCTTTTTACTTCGTATTGAATTTTAGATATCACTTGGGCGGATGGTCATGGATATAATGAAGTTCTTCTTCCTTTACATCCTCGTTTTATTTGCCTTCTCTTGTGGTGCGCATTGCCATTTTATTATCTGGCTATATAAGCTGTAATGCCAATTTAAAAAGTCTTAGCATTTGTTCGGCAAATCTTAAAATTTAAAACAATTTGTTAAGTTTTAAGATGTCCATTCGTTAACAAGAGTCAAAAGATATAAGACAGCTTAGAGAAACAAGCTCTACTTATTGCAGATTAGTGTCATACAGAGAGAAAAAACGCGTAGTCGCGTGAGTGAGGCATAATGAGACTTTTGTTATGGTGGTTGGGTCTTATAAATTATTAGGATAAACTAAACTAACATGGAGTCTGGTTCCTCTGCTGTAATTATGGGTTAATGGTTAACTTGAGAAACTAGTAACGGTAAAAACTAGTAAAGGTATTTTTATCTAAATACAAAATGCATAAACTTTTACTCTGGGGATTTGACGTTTGGCCAATCTTCTTGCTGGCATCATAAAACCAATAACGACTCAATTAGAAAATAATTCTAAAGTTACGAAGGATTCAAATCAAATGTTTAATATAGCCACTGGTGTTTAGTGCAACACTTGATTTATTGTCAGCAATTGCTCTTTAGTTGTTTAATGAGTGCATGCAATTTCAGGTATGAATCAACTGTTGTGGTATTACGCTGATCTGGAGAGCAAGCGGTGTGACAACGAGAGGTCAGATCAATTGGTCGACTTCGAAGAAAGGAACCGTGCAAAGAACATCACTCTAGCCTACAGTTCGATAGTTGGAAGTAGACCTCCAGACAGTTGCCATTTGGCCAGGCGATTTTCTAAGTGAGTTGTTCATAATATTAATGTGTATTTTTTTAAAAAATAACCCACTGTTTAACTACGTTGTTTATAACAACTAGAGAATGTACATTACTTGACTAATTTCTCTTCATAAAACAGTTTGTTTGAGACGAGTCAGACACTTTTCTGGGCCGTTTTTGGACTCGTCGAATTGGAGAGCTTTGAGCTGGCCGGAATCAAGAGCTTCACACGATTCTGGGGGATGCTCATGTTTGGGTGTTTTTCTGTGCTGAACATTGTAGTGAGTATTTCTCAGTTTATTGTATACTAAAACTTTCAAAATACCAACTTTTATATGAGGAACTTAATGATTGGAACACGAATTTATAAACAGGTTTTACTTAATCTTCTCATCGCCATGATGAATCATTCATATCAACTGATATTTGTGGGTTTTCTCATCATATTTACTGCATTTTAAACATTTCTTCAAAACTGTTGACTTTTGTATTTTACATACTTTTTCAGGAAAAGGCAGATGTAGAGTGGAAATTCGCTCGAAGCAAATTGTGGATAAGTTATTTTGAGGAGGGTGCGACGGTTCCACCCCCCTTTAACGTCATTCCTACTCCCAAGACAGTTTGCAACGTGTTGCGTTGGGTCATGAAGAAGTTTTGTCGGTTTTCAGTAGCAGCTAAGGTGAGAAAATACAATTTGTTGCAGGTTAAAAAATTTCAAATTCTAATTCCGTGGTTATTATTATATATCCACTAGCGGGAACATATTAAGACAGTTCGGGTATTGAAATACACATTCATAGCCTTATTTATTTTGCAAATACTTTTCTAAATTCTCTTTCTGCTTAGCGGAAGGTCCAACAACAGAGTGAAAGAGACTTTCGATACCAGGTATTCAAACTTTGTATCTTATTATTTTTGATGGGAGAAAAACATGTCGAAGTTCCAAACTCTTCACATATGACATCCTGACAAAGTTTACCATCAGCATACATATGGTGATGGACATCCATATGTGTCAGTTTGGCAAGGGTTGTCCCGATGGGATCATACGTTTTGAAGACTTGCAACTTTTCTTTCAGAATATTATGAGAAACCTTGTACGACGCTACGTTACAACCGAACAGCGGCAAGCGGATAATCAGGGAGTCACAGAAGATGATGTCAATGAGATCAAGCAAGACATTTCATCCTTCCGCTGCGAACTTTTGGAAATACTTAAGAAATCCGGCATGACGATGCCAGATGACTCTTCAACGGGACTGGGTGAGTGATTATTTTAAGGGTTTCCCGTCTGCTTCACTTGTGCAACGCATGCACAGATTCAGACATTATTTAGTTTTTTCATATAATTCTTAAAAACTGCAACACATTTATTTTCAGCGTCTGGAGGTAGAAAAAATCGCCAAAGAGAGCGACGATTGATGAAAGGATTTCACATATCTTCAGTCCCGCCAGCTAATTCCTTGCCGACATTTTCGGAGGTGTTGGAATCGGACCTTGAGCCTCAGAATGAGACTGTGCACTACGATAAGAAGTCTCCCAAGGTAAATTCCACGTCTCACCCAGTGCCGATGATATTATTTCTTGTTTTTTCAAATCGAAAGCACTTTTTCAAATGAATTCTTTTGTTTCAGACCACTCTTGCTCGGCTTGCTCGTCTCGCTGGAGCTAAAAGAGAAATGTCTAAAAAGAAGTGGGGCTCCATTATTGATGCTGCTAAAAACGCAGGGATGGCAAAGTTGGCTGGGCGCTCCCGTTCTGAGGATTCAATGTGCTCTAATTACAGCCAAGGAAGCACTAGTGGAGGCAGAAGAAAGGGACGACACCAATCCACAACTGATCCAGGGTAAAATGACAGTGTGAATTGCTCTCGGACAGATTGGTGTGCATTATGTCATATGGATTATCTTATTTATTCCTCGCTGAAATGGAAGTGAAAATTCTTTTGCATTGTGGTGTTCCCTGCACGTGAACCTTCGAGCTCGTCTTTTAGCTTTGCTTTGTTCATTCAAAAAAATGGCATGTGCTAGTGCTTCCCAATACTATTCTATCCGGGAACATTTATCTTATTGAATCCAAACAGAGGGTCCAATTCCAGTGTAAACCGGGAAAACACAAGCGCCGTTGGAAAGAAGAAACGAGAGCGCTACGCCAGGAGTCGTTCCGGTCTTCCGCTTCCAATCTCAATGCATTTAGCTCGATTCAGGTTCTTGGACAGTGGGAGGACTTCCGGGTCTGGGATGAGTCAAAGTTTGGATGCCGGAGATACTTCGGAAGTGAACGACTCCTTTGATGAGCTGAGGATGAAACGAACTGCTAGCGCTCCCTCCAGAGAAGGAAGTACAACTCCGCCAGTCAAAACATCTCAAGGCTCTCCTAATTACCCAAAACCTCCAACGGAAGGTGCTTCACCAGTTCCAAAATCCAGTGGAGTTTTGTTGGAAGTTCGGCCAACCGCTCCTCCAGAGGAAACGATGCCGAAACCTCATGTTTGCGTTATGGTAGAGAGTTGTGATAAAATCGGTGCAACTGGGAGTGAAAGCAAATCCACGTCAAAACCCAATTGTTCTACCGGCGGCCCCGGAGCCAAACTTCAAGGAATTATTCAGCCTCTCAAGACATCCGCCGCATCCTCAGGTTGGCTGTGAATTAACACACCTGGACGTCCGACTTAATATATACTATAATTGTTTAATTAATTGTAACTCGGATTTTACTTTGACTCTAGTCAGTGTATACTATATTAAGAAGGTCGTGAAACACATTTGTACCTACACGTCGTGGGATGTAATTCCCATGTTATATATGAAAGGATGAATAATTGTGAATTATTAATGCAGGTTGAATACCCTTAATTGGACCAGCTGGCTGTTCTTGACACTTTGTGATTTATTGTACTAAAATTAAAACTACCGATAATATTAGATTACGGGAGTTTGCGCGTGATTGATGCTCAACGACTTGACATTTCCAATTAAAAGGAAAAGTTGTCAGGAGTACACTAGTTTCAATGTTGATTGTTGCATGTGATAGATTAACTAATGACATTTGAACGTAAACCTTAATTCGAATCCTTTAAATGTAGATACAAAATATATATTAGAGTTTTCTTGGGAAGGAAATTGATCATTCACCTGAAACCCTGAAGTGACACTTATACCGTAACTGAATTACATTCCCATTCCGTTAATGTTCCTGATAATTGAAAGAGAATATTTTGTCTTTCCACGTCGTACTTTAAGACTTCTGTAAATCCTTTTGTATTGTAGCCAATAAAATGTACTATTAGCGCACCGTAAAGACATCGGAATTCTCAAAATATCAGTAATGTTAATGCCCTGTCCCCAAAGTTTGCTAAGCGACCAAAATAAAATAAAACAAAGGGGTTTAATCGTCTTTAACACGTCCTTGTAATGTGGTAATCGTTTAAAGCAAACGTGCCCCACCTTAACATAAACATAATATTGAATTGTTGAGAAAATTAAGCGAGTTAACCATTTGTGTTTTATATAGGAAGTCATTACAGTGATTTTATTATCCATCTGCATTGTATCTATAACATTACACATGTAGCACCAAAAGAAGTAATAAAACTGTTATTAGAAATAAAATTTGTTCTTTGCAATGTAATCAAGCGCCTGATTTGTAGTAAAATTATTAAATTACGCATTGTTTAAAAAATTAAAATCAAGGTTTAGTGCATATAATAATGCTAGATGAAATAATCCAGGTTATTTAATTGAGGGATTGTCATTGCCAGCGATTTAGTCTCACTAGTATAAATACTACTCCATAAAGCGAGCTAAAAGTTGAGCCTCATCATAAGTGGTGACGCTGTCGTTACTAGTGGCGTTTTAATTTTTTTTATTGCTATAAGATTCTAAATCTCTGATGCCAGATTTTATTATTGACTAGACAATAAAATAATTTGTCAAATATTACACTCCGCGCATTTCAACGCGGATTCCAATCTAACTAGAATTTACTGCACTACATATTGCTCATGTTATTCGTGATATTTTTGGATATCAATTATTATTCTTGATGATTATAGTCATCCATTGCCAGTTGCTTTCCAAAGGGATGATTCGGTGGACAATCAATACCTCTGCATCGCCGGCTGCGTACCAGTTGCTCTGGGCATTCGAGCCCGCCATTCTGACTAGGCACCTAAAATCACGAATAATACTTAAGTTGAAATTGGCAATTTTTTAATATAAAATATGACAATGTTTGCTCTCCTAGTTGGGATATTACTTATTTTGATTACAATGCGTGCGTTTATGGGTTCACTCTTCGGCAAACTTATATATTTAAATAATGAAGAGGTAAACGTACCAAAATGTACATTCTCTGATATTTCCAACCTCTTCCACAGTCCACGCTGCACCGAGACCAGGCACTCCAATTACTAACCCTGCAGTTAACAGATGGACTATCGCTATAAATTGGAAGAACTGGATGATGATTGGAGTTGGTGTTTCCCACGAATGATGGATGCGGTGATGATGAGGGATGAGAAGTTCGGTGGTGAGCGTGGACAGACGTAGACAAATGACCGACAGGTTGACGATGTGAAGGACTCGCCTGGAAAGAAGATCCCCAGCTGTTTTCTCCACCTTGTTTGGAGTGCCGGGTTCTCACCGGAGTTGTCATGTTTTCTGTAAAATCCAATGAACCCCACAAGGTTTGTTGCCAATCCCAAATAATCTGATTCGGATAAGTTGTCAAAACATCACACATGCACTTCACCATGCAAGCATTGAGAGCTCACTTTTTAATTGGTTAAACATTCATCAAATATTCCCAAACACTATAAGCAGTTAGTAAGTAACTCTACCGCAATTATTAGTGCCCGTATCATCCGCCATCATGTAGGTAAAAGCACTGGAAATCTCTACGCCGTATTTGGACTGTAATTTGCTACGATGTTCTGCCAATTGCACTATAAAAGCCAAATTACCCAATCTGATAGTATACCAATAATTTGTACAATCTGAGTAATTACAGCGCGCATATTCAAGTATTACAATAATTAATTTGCCCACTTGGCCATTAAATTCACACTTTCGTTAGTGTTATTCAAGCAATTATCAGAACAGCGGAATTTGACAAGTTTAATATCTTGCAAGATTCCTCTAACTTTGCAAAAATAGTAAGGAAGCGCATTAAGTTGCATTCACTCAATTCAGTGAGATATGTTGTACAGCATGTTGTTGTTGAATATTATTTTTGTACGTTTGAGTTGTCGAATTTCTAATTACCTCGTAAAACGTCACAAACAGATTTACACTCCTCTTCACTTTCAAAGTTGTTTCTTGATTTCTTGCAGCCTGTGTGTACAAACCGCATGCACCGCATTTTTACCTGATCAAAATACCACCTTGTGTAATTATTTCGACATTCGCCTTCCTTCTTCGGCTCCAAACAGTCCTCTAAACGCAATATATATATATATTTGCATTATATAAAATTATAAATTAGCATAGTAGCTTCACATTTATTTGACCTTTTGACTTTTCGGGTGGACAATTTGGTATAACGCCTACACAGGCATCGTACATTTGTAATTGCAATTTGCATTTCCTGTGGTCTTCAGTTGGATATTTCCAGTAGCGAGCCTTTGTTCTGGTTCCCATTCCACATGTGACTGGGCATTCCGACCAAGGACCCCAATCACTGACTTCGCAACCCGGCTCAACCTGAGCAAACAAAAGGTCTCGTACATTTTGAGAACACTATTTCTAATCAAAATATTCATATATTACTTTTTCCTTCTCATTCGCGCATTCCGGAGTTACTGGACAGCGTCCCTTCTTTTGAAGACTCGTACTCAACTCACATCCATGCATGGCTGCAGCTCTTGGCTGAAGAAAAGTTCGATACTGAAATCGGACTCCTTTCCCACATGGATCCGAGCAGATAGACCATGGAGTCCACTCCGTCGTCCCACAAACATCCTCTCTTGGATCTCGAAGAATTCCATCCTCTTCATTATATCCTCCAGTCACCGTACCCTCATTCTCATACAAACTGGGGGAGGGCAACCTGCTGTCATAGTATGAACCACTTTGACCCCTGCCAATCAAATTGTCAATTAACTTCATGGCGCAGCAGGGACTGTCAACAATTTGTTTCATTTGGAGAAAATTTACTTGCAACCCTGAGAATTGTAACAATATTGTTCTCCACTCTCGGTCCGATTGCAGCCAAATTCCCTGGAGATCGGTTCATTGACATAAGTCCTGTACCGCCGTCTAAATCCTTTGCCACAACTTTCACTGCAAGGACTCCAGGCTGACCATGGAGTCATGCTGCACTCCGCTGTTAATTAAAACTTTGTTTTCATTCATTCAGCTTGGGGATTGGGTGTTATTTTACAAAGAGAGTAAACAAAAATTACGTCTATCTCGGTCTGGAGACTCGTCGTAGAATTCATCCTCATTGTAGTCGCTTGAGTGGCGAGGAGTTTCTCCGCAAGAAGTTCTTTTGTAAGTCCGCTGTTGTTGGAGACGAAGTTTCGCAAAGGGTTTTACCATGTTTCTATTGGGATCATAAAAAGGTGAATCTCTGTTGTTGCTAAAAACCAACTTCTGTATGCGGTCTCGGGGTATCGTCGGCATGTCTGGATCCTACTCAAGATAAAGTGTGCTAATTAGTGTGAAAATACTTTCTCTTCTTGTCGCCCGCTCTGTATTCCAGACTTACCAAGTATCTTATTCCGCTGTCCGTACCAGCATCCCAAGGATACAGATTAATGACTTTACTTGTCACCCAACTCCCATTTCCCAAGCACAAGTTTATCCCAGAAATGCCCACAAACCAATCCGGAGAGGGATCTTTAAAAAAAATCCAAATCTGACTTAATATTATTCAAAAAGTTTGAAACTGAAAATACTAGTCACAACAATCTAGATGAAATTTTATTGAAAAACAAGGTTACCAATTTTAGAGACAAATGACACCAGGTTGTGCTCTCTGTCCGCGCGGAACACGGCAAATGTCTTCAGGCCGTTGTAATTTGAATGACGCAGGCCCCTGGCCTTGATTATTGTACGAATATTTCGGCTCTGTCATAGGTAAATTATGAACTGGCTACGACATTGTTGAATAGTATAATACAGTTCATCTAATAATGAATTTACTTGATTTTTGAGTTCACTTTCAAGATATCTCATGTTTCCGGATTCAGCCATATGGCGCAATCCTTCTGATGCAACTTGTTGTTGCTCCCAAAAGCGGAAATGAGGAGAATGAGATGCTCCAATCAGATCACTAAATTGTGCTGTCCAGGAATCTGATGGAAATCCTTTTGGATGTGTAAGCAGTGACCACAGTCCTTCAAATGTCATCTGCATATTTACATGAAGTTGAAGTTAAGTTATAGTTTAACTTTTTAGTGCACTTTGCAACATTTAGTCAATTGTCATACTCATATACCACAAATCAAGAAAAGCCAAGCCTTTCTTTGGACAAATTTGTTAGCAAACCTCATATTTAGCTTCGTCGCAAGCACGACACGGTTCTAACACATCGCTTTCCTCCTGAGCGTCGTCTGTTTCGGGGCACAGAACTTTAGTCAAACCGTCATCATCCATGAACCATTGGTACGGGCTCTTTACAACAGTGGCTCTAGTAAAGCAATAAATTAGCTTAACTTTATTTTAACCGGCCCAGAGAATGTTTTCATCGAAACACCGTCTACAGTTAACTAATTTGAAAAGTAATACTTTATTCAAACGTTAAAGAAATTAATCGTTAAAACAAATTGCAGGCATAGCTTATTTCTTAATTAATTTTAATTAAAAAACATAGATGTGCCTAACGTTTTGCTCACACTACGCCGCATAGCATATGTTGACTGATGAGTTGCCTGCGTAGGGCTTGCTATTTACTTATTGGTGGGGAATGCCTGTCAGTCAATCTCATCTAAGCTAAACGCAGGAATTCATTACCAAAGTGATTTTGTGGAAAGCTCAGCGTCGACAAGCTCCATAATGCAGAAGGGTAAACAACTAGAAATCAGGCCATTACAAATTCCTGTCATTTTGGTTGTAATAAGAGAGCGCTGTGATTAAACTTTGCCATATAGCTTCCTTCCTTCTTGACAGCTCGCCATTCATTAATTTCCTTGCGGTATGTCAAATTCAGCTTTTAAAATGCTACGCACGATAGACAGGCTTAATGACAGTCCACTACTGATTTCAATTTATTTTTTAATTAGAGCAAATGGAACTGTTTCTGAATATTATAATCATATTTAATATTTCAATGGTGGGGGTAACGCTACAATTTAAAACAGCCTGAAGATTTATTTGCAGCATGCGGAAAAGACTAAGGAGTGCAAAACCGAGTTAGATTCTTAAGGAGGCATGTTCCCATCCAATTTTGCTCGTAGTAAAGGAGTAGAATTGAACCGAAGAGACTTGCCTGAAAATGACACATCCAGCAGTGGAGGGAGGAGCAGTCCATAAAACTTGGACCTCCGGCTTGGCAACTTCCGAAGCTTGCTTCACGGCATCAGGGCAAAATTCACTGAATGTTGCCAAAGAATCGTCATTGAAACGAAATGACCCTGCGGATCCTTGGGTCGAGTGACCATCCTTTAGCTCCACAACTAATAGAAATCTTGTAAACTTTGCAACGCCGAGTGGATCTGCTTGTCCTTGGATTCGAACTGAAACATAAGTATAGTTTCTTTTTCATTTTGATATAAGGAAAATAATAAGTGAGTTTTTCATAAACTTGCATGGTACAATACAATAACAAAAATTTATTTTCTTAAGGAGAAATATATTGCCTGTGTTGACTCATTGGACCGCCGCTTGATGTTTATCAGAAATAAGCTGAAGGGAGTGAGAATAGTGAGGAGATTGAGATGACGGAAATTAAAAGCGGAGAGGGCATGACATTAGCCTGAGTTGATGGGATGCAATGTGGGGTCGACTTTGTGCAAGAGAAGTTGAGGTGAAAGCAAGTTGGAAACTTTTCACGAGAAACAGACGGCTGTAGACAAGGACATTGTCGAAAGGGAGCACCTTTCGCCATTGTCCTCCGGAGAATTCCCGGATGGAGATAGAGGCAAGAATGCCCACCATGCCCTCCTCATCACCCAATTCTCCAAGTGGAAAATCGCCAACTAGTTGTGGAGATGTACGACGCGACCAACGCGACCGACTCGATTACACTTCTCATTCCAATTTCTGCAAGTGACACTTACCAACACTCTTGGTGTCGCCTATCTCACCGAATAAATCTTCCAAACACACTTGTACTTCCCCATGTCTTCCCCACCAAACCCCTCCTTCCCTCTTCTCCCCATTATACAGTCTAATTTTCAACACCGGTTCCCAACTTTGACTTTTCCAATCTCCGTTATGTAATGCTCAATTCAAATTAATCATTTCTCCACCACTGTCTCCTTCAATTAAAAAGTTCAAAAGAAATAAAGAAAGGAAGAGGTCAAGCAATGATGGGATTCTCGGAAGAGGATTTGCTCATGATATTTCTGTAAAACAGTTTGTATTTTTCAATAGAATAAATTTTAAAAAAGTGAGATCCCCATTTCCATTTCATAGCCGTAAACAAACAATAATTTTCAACAAAATATTCAAACAATAACTTCATGCTTCTTTATACAACTTCGTTATGGTTGGTCGTTAGTTCTCATGAGCTTCTCTCCTACCTCTTTAAAATATTTTTTCTCAATTCTCATTTGAGGCGGAAAACCTGTTGACCTTGGGAAACTTTCCGCGAAGAGGCAAGAAAAAAAAAGAGTAGGCATTGGATAGGGAGTAGAGGGCCTTCTCATTTCGATTGCAAGTTAATTACTACACTGCACGAGTCCATGGCCCCAATTTTGGGTCCCATCTGGACCATCTGGATGCAGGATCATTTTGTTCTTTTATCTGGGGAAATGAGATAAGAAAAGGAGTAAAGGAAGGACTCTTTGAAAGAAGTTTGTCAATTGATGAAGTGTAATGGGAACCGGTTAAAACTAAGAGATGCTGTGATATCATCTGCATGCGTGCTTCTGCCTCTGTTCTGTTTGAATGGAAGCAAAGTTGGCCGCAGGGATTTAGAATGCGGAGAGGACCATCGATTGCAAGAATCAAATCCAAGAAGAAATCCTCAAATAATGCTTGCTGCCTCCTTGGAGAAACGTGATCTCATTTTCATCGGCCAAGGAAGCTAAAAGCAACCATCCCACACAAAGTCAACATTTGCAAACTCGGGTCCTTCCTTTGCTTTGACGTTGCGAGTTCTTCCTTGCCGGACTTCCAAGGAGCTAAAAGCATTAGCTATTACCTCACTTTATCTTCATGAAACTTTCTCCTTGCCGACTCAAATTTCCCGAAAAAACCATATGTCGCTAGCAGATTATTACAAATGAAGGAACCCATCAATTGTGCGAAGTCTAGCACAATTCTAAATTTTTTATGCTTCGCACTTTCTCCATAATAAAACAGTGCCTGATCACTTTCTTTTGGCAGATTCGTCCCGATTTCGAAGCCCAAGAAATATTAATATCTATCGACGTTATCCATCAAAAGATAAAAAATGCCCAGGGTCCCCTTAAATGGACTCCAATTATAATTTGAACGATATATTATAGTGTATAGAAATTAGCATGACAGTGTGCAATTAAATAAATTTGATATTATACGACTTTAATTTATATTTATGAAATCGCGACATGTTCTGTTTATATGAGCTTGGCAAGAGTTTTTTAAATAATTTAAGTGTGTATTGCATAATGCTTAGCTCCAAAGTGAAAAACTAAATAGCAAACCAAAAAGAAGGAAAAGAAGAACAATACAGTGTACAAATACCCGTACTTCATACCCGAGCTCTTATAAAGCCAGCAATTAAGAAGCACGTTATTTTTTAACTTCAGTAGTGTTACTTCCCCAACCTTAAACAAGTATGGGAATGAGCAAAAAAGGCAGGGCTCCTTTTCCGTTCAAAATCTTTATTTTCAGCAGTTGAGTCAAACCAAAGCCTTTTCAGAGCAAATGTTTGTGCAAAAAGTTTTCACTTGATACTAGCATACACGCTGCAGACAAGTATCTGGAAAGTTCGAGTCCCCATAGTCTTACAGATGCCATCTTAAAGATCAAGTTCTATTTTGGGAAGAGTTTACCCAGTAAAATTCCCAACACAATATTTACGAAGAGATCTATTCCTGACAGCATCAAAATAGTTCAAGGAGAAAGACGCAAATAATGCAAATTTATTACACGTGAATCTCCATCAGAGTAAACCCAATATTTATGGAGATAAGATGATAAGCTCGTAAAATATTTAACGTTTTCAGGTTGCATAGGCAGAGTATTTGAGAAATGCGCTCAACATTTCCTGTTTGGAATTCAAGATCGGAAACGATATTTTTAATCCAATAGACAAGTTCGTAGGTCGGGAGCTGCATAGCTCCCCGTCCAAGTCATTCATCAAAGATGCTCATAACCAAACCCAATCCGAAATTCGGCTAGAAGCTCGAATGTGGAAATGGAATCCAGCTTAGCCCAGCTGCAGAAAATGTAGAAATAAACTATTGAGTTTGGAAGTAGGCTTTGAAAAAATATTTGGAATATATATCTAGTCGATTAAATATTTCTACTATGCAGAATTGAGAGTTTGCAAAAAAAAATCTCATTGAGAGAGAGTCCCTTGCAGACATCGTTCAAGTTTGTTTTTTCAGGGGGTATGAAAATGACACATTCCCGCTAGCTGCCAAATTTGCATAGTCGTTGTTTTACCGACAGCCTCATCAATTTTACTTTTACTTCGTCATATAAACGCTAAATACAAACCTAATTCTAAATCAAATTTTTGATGTTGATTCTCAAATTTCTTAAATTAATCCATGATGAGGAATGCAATATTCTTGAAATTTGTGTATTGCAGCTAAACTGATTTTTTTAATTGAAGCTACTTGTTTGTGTAAGGCATTACTATTCAGGAATGATACCACCACTGGATTCATATCTATTATACATTCTGAATGAAAGCGGAGCGAGCTAATGAAAGGAGCAGAGTCACGCTATGAAAATATGAAATGAGTGGCGAAAGATGCTCTGAAAGTACAGATCCTCAAAAGGCCATGTCGAAAGCCAACTTTATCATGTAGACGGAGTGTGATTTACATATTTGCCTTCCGTCCTGCCATAAATTTGCAAATTTTGACATGCCTTATTAGCCTGACTTATACCACTGGAACGCACCTAGTAAACCTGAATCCCTCATCATTACTCATCGTTAGTTTTGACTTCCGGTGGGCTTGCCCTGTGGATAAAACTTTGCTTTCTACTTAATTTGACACAATGGATTTTCGTGTGCGACGTCTACCAGGAAACTCATTAAACTACCAGATCTTGTTCCTAGTCAATTCCTTGAGGAGTAACACTTTAATTAATGAAAATCTACTCACCCGTGTAACTAGCCCCAGGAACATATTTATCAGGGTCGCTATTAATAAGGACTTGAAATCGTCCATCACCAAGTGTTCGAGCAACACTCACACCAGCCGGCGTTCTGTCGCACGTCAAAGCAAGCGGTGTCCATTTTAGCAGAAAAATCAAACAACAGAACGCCCAAAGGAATTGTGGCTGAGATGTCATCTTAAAATAAATTAAAAATGTTAGTTAAAATTTTAATATCCACTGATTTGTTTAACTCTATTAGAAGTATAATTTCAGAAGAAAATAAAAACTCGATTTCAGAAATCCTGACTATTCCGTTTGTATGGAAGAGCTGAAAATTAATATTTTTCTCCTAAAAACGTTAAATTAATACAAAGGAATCAGCAGTTGTAAATACCTTGAACAATCTAAAACTTGGTTTGCTTAAAAATTGCGGGAGTTGGCAATAAGTTCCAAGGGGAAATAAATGGACAAATCCCTTAGAATAACTGTCGACGAGTTTAGTTGCGTTTAATCTACAATTGCTGCGTATTTTGCAAGAAAATATCCTGCCAGTTCGACGAAGTCAGGGAGTCGTAGGAACTATTTCTGAGGCTGGTGATGCTAGCTGGAGACTGACTCCACTCCGTTCCGCCGTCAACCCTTTATTTAAAATCTTTTGGCTTCACGACTCAACTTAGCCACTCAAGCGTCTACCCTGCTGCTCCTTGCAACTCTCTTGTACAAATATTCTGTTTCGTTTCGATTGGCAAATTATTTGACTCTACTGCTAAGCGAAAGATTTTTCAAATGAAATCGTAAATTTGCTTGGTGCTAACATATTAAAGTTTAATCACTTTCAAAGTAAACTAACCAGCGAGACAAAAGGCAGAACAAACAGTTAGGAAAGACTTGATTTATGTGGTGATACAAGTGGTAACACAAATGAAAAGCTTATAACAAGCAAAAATGAGTTGTTTAGATGATAGCTTGCAGGAAATAATATTAGGTGTTAAACGAGCAAACTCCTCTGAAATATATTTATTTTACTCATCTTTATACTATATTATATACAAAATTATTTTTTTAGCAAAAGTAGTTTCTTTCACATACCACCAACGTGTATATAACTAAAACTGGAAATAACGAACACTTCTATAATAATAATCAACTTGAGTATTGAGCAACGTTTAATCACAGATTTGAAGTTGAGAACACTGTGCTGTTGACTTGAATCCACACTATGTAAACGCTGTTGTATTTTGATGTGCTGTACGTTCCGTCGCAAGGGGTTTCGATAAGCGTTGCCACTCCAATCTTCGAAAACAAATGATAACTACAAGAATCGCGCAGGCAACTCAAAATTTCACCCAGCAAAACAAAAGCCTATAGAAGTGCACACTCCAGACTCACACCCGTACCCATTTAAGAATTTAAATAGTTTATATGTCATTGCAAATGTCAGATCTAGAGCTCTTAACTCAACTTATCAGTATCACAAACAGACTACAAATTTAACATTTAAACCCCGTCTGTCTAAATTAACCAGAAAAATGTTTAGCGAACCAAAGCCAAGAGATGGTATTGTTTAAAAAGTTTAAGAGATTAAAGTCCTCAAGGGCTCGAAGATTCAAAGTTGATTTCAAATTAGGAAAACGCAACACCAAAATTAAAAATTTTCGCGTCGCGGAATAAATTATACAGCAAAATAAATCAAAGTGTTCAAATCAAAGTAAAAAACAACAGAATTAAATATTCTTTGTGGTAGATTGGCTTGACAAGCAAAAACAGTCATGACTTACCGGGTTCAGTGTGAGCTTGGAAATTTAGTGTTTGACTTACCATTGGCTAAATTGATTTTTCAAGAAGTTGAATTAGGAGTAGGTGGGTCTTGCGGATTTAAATGCTGGAAAAGGCATGTGTCCGAAATACACATACCTTGAAGCTCAAACGAACAGAGGGATATGTCTGGGTCGAGTCTCTCAATTGACACCTGTTCCGTCTGCATCTGACTGTGAGCAAATAATATTTTCAATTAATTATACTTGAGTAGTTGGGAGTAGTGATTCCTTCTAAACAAACAAGTAAATGCGGAATCTACCTAAATGGTTTAGATGTGAATGGAGTTTGGTACTCAAAAAAATTCTCTAGTATACAATCACTCTGTTCGACACTGACAAGGTCAGCCATTCCCAAAACATCGTGAGTTGTAGAAGGTAGCAAGAATACTTCTTCCTGTGTCGGAGAACCAGGAAGAAAAAAACATTTTGTAAAACCAATCCTCTTCTCCTTTTCTTGTTTTATAACAGGTAGCAAAGGCTGCTCCGCTCTTTCGAGAGGTATAACGTCTGCCGCGCGTGTATCCTCCCGTGAACTCCTTGCGGACCTACGATCTCTTCTTACAGGAGCACAATAAATAGTTGCTGGAGTGACGGATTCCTTTGCCAGTGAATCAGCATGGCGCTTTAGTTCATTTAATTTAGAGACCATCTCCGCATTTCCACGTTCCGGAATCTTATAGCACGATCCGGTCTTTGCCCCGAGCGAAATACATTCTTCGGAAAGTTTGTCGCAAACTTCTCGCTTCTGTTGCAGCTCGTTTGATGCTTCCAAAACCTCATTGACCATCCCTTGAATTGTGAGCCTGCTTAATCCAGCTTCCTGGTCCGCCTTAAGCATTTGCTCACGCAATTGTGCAACACGGGCAATGATATTTCTATAATTAACTTTCCTCACGGATATCTGCATAACTTTGTCCATAAGCTTATTCACATCGCCTATGGTATTTGCCCTACAAAATAAAAATTAATAATTAACTAATAAATATAGTTAATTAATATTATTATTTTAGTGTGATACATAAGAGCAAATAGCTCATACAGGCTCATACCTTGTTGACAGAAGCTCGTTCTCTGTCTTCGCCAATTGTAATTGCAGTCGTGAGGCGGCCATTTTCCTTAGCAGAGTAGCTTTTAGAAGTCGTTGTCTGAGATCAACTTCCTTCCGCTCGTCCACCTGTTTGTTGTAAATTGATGCCGGTTCCTTATCTTTAGGTTTTGGTCGTCGTCCACCTCTTCTGATCAAAATTTTGGAGCGAAATCTCCTATTTCGAATGCCTGCCTTACGTAGTGCTTTCGGTTGGATTTTTACAGGTTCAGTGGTTGTTATAGTGCTGGTTTTGCCTTTTCCAATTTCCTTGTTAGAGTCTGGATCAGCTAAAGCAGGTTCTCGATCCTTCCCCAATTCGAACATTTCTGAGGAACTTGGGTCCAAATTAGAAACTTCAGCCAGGCCTAGAGAAGAGGGATCTGCAGAACCTTTGGCCGTGCTCGTTTCCTTTTCAACGGAGTTACTACTTAAATTAGTGCTGCCGTCAGGACTGGAGACCACACTGACAGTTAACTCTTGAGCTTCAGGTAGCACACTATCGACTTCAGAAAATTGCAATTCGCCCAAACTCTCATTGTTGCATTCATTATTGTCATCCG
Source organism: Orthonychiurus folsomi (assembly GCA_036851895.1). Lineage (NCBI taxonomy): Eukaryota > Metazoa > Arthropoda > Collembola > Poduromorpha > Onychiuridae > Orthonychiurus > Orthonychiurus folsomi. The sequence continues at coordinate 28,407 of JAAXYW010000192.1, forward strand.
AGCGTTGCAGAGATTTCCTTTTTAGGGCAGTCTTAGATTGAATGGAGCTCTCATTCACGCGAGAAGTGGGCAATGCGCTCAAGCTTTTCGGTGGTTTCTTTGCAATAATTCCCGTTGTGCTGGCGGATGAAGGCTGTCTTGGAGAATTTTGTCCTGGGGCTGGATCGTAATATAAGGATATATGTCATGTCAACTCCTTAGAAAATTGAATAATCTCGTATAAGTGTAGCCCGCCTCACCTGAAATTGTCGAGCTTAAATCACTAGCCCCACTTTTTGCTCGCTCGTACTCAATTATCTTCGCCTTCATGACAGCATATTCTGCTTGTTGAAGAGGAGACAAGTGTTTTATTACCTGCAATTCAAAATTACACAGATTAATACTCACGACTTCATGGCATTAAGCTGTACTTAAAGTTTGTCAGGTTGCTAGTATAAAGCATTATACGTTAGATGAAACTGAGAACTCGGAACAGCACAATTGTCGAACTCACCGAAGGAATAAGTTCAGGTGAACTTGTTGGTACTCTTATCGGACTAATCCTTTGGGCTGCTCGAGAGGTTTCCACTTCCGGGAGTCCCTGGGACGAATTATCAGAATCATTCTTCCTCTCCGCTTCATGCTTTCGTCTTTTTTCTGGGATACTTGTACTTTCTGTTTTCTTCCTCATTGATGCTTCTAACTGGTCTTTTTTCTCGGTCAGAACATTTTGCTCAGCATCCTTGCGAGATCTTGTAAGCATTTGTCTAATAGAGCCTGCGACATCAGAAGTTGCAATACCTTCACCTTCGGTATGGGATGATTTTCTCCTCTTACGAACTTCTTTGGGTGAACTGGAAGCATTTGCACGTCGAGCAATCGTTTTTGATGAAACTTGAGAAGTTTGATGTACACTTGTATCATGCCGAGTTGAGGAACTGCGTCTGTCTAACCCAGTGCTTGGAGAAGAAATCAACCTCCGCCGAATGTGCTCGTCCTCATCCGAAGATGACTCATTTCCCACATTAATTACAAGGGACTTGTTTGGGATTGTGATGCGAAGGTCCCCTACAGGAAGACCATGCACAAGTGGAAGTCGACTTGTTACTCTTCTAGCGATTGGGTTTGAGAGTGCAAGACTCTGAGAAAGAAGTGGTCTCCCTGTGGAAGTATGAGAGCTTAGACTAGAAACATATCCAGAAGACATGTTTGAGGGAGGAGCAAATGGTAGTACATTTTGATGAGTCATACGAGCTGTGCCTGAAGGACTGTGAAACATGGAAGGAATTGCGCCCGATGGTGAAGTCGAAGTTATTAAACCGGAACGTTGAATTTGAGTACTAGGCGTCGGTGGTCGAAAAAGCATAAGCGATACTGGTTGGTTAAAACTTCCAGCTGATTGTGAAGCAGCTGATTGAGTGTATAAATTGTGTGGAATGGACGCAGAGTGTGGAATAGTCCCGTGATGGTATATTGATGGGTTAAAAGAATGGCGAGTTGACATCATACTTTGAGGGCTAATTTGGTGAAGCGGGCTAACCGAGTGTGCCGACACTGCCCCATTGTGGTACATTTGAGATATATTAACTGGTGACACCGCCAGAGGTAAGTGGCTGGCAGGTGAGGGTGGTTTAAATTGATCAAGTGATGTATGAATTGAATGATACGAATGGTTTGTGATGAAAGCTGGGTACATCACAGGCGCTTGATGATGGACGGGTTCCACTGAAGGCTGACCAATTATGTGTGTAGGACGGGGCTGGTACGCCATTTCAGTTATATGGGACTGTGGAACAGCCTGCTCCGGGTGAATAACAGGCGACGGAACCAGATTTCGAGTTACTTGGTGTGTCGGATGCACCGCCTGACGTTGGTAAGCTTCCTCGTGCTGGTAAATCCTACCAGGCCGATGACCAATCTGGACAGAAGGACGCATTTCACCACTAGAATGATTTGCGTCGGTGTGGACAATATGAGAATTTTGATTCATTGGAGAGTCCTGGAAATCTGAATGACTTGTACTAGTTGAAAGTCGGGACAGAGCCCAAAAGCCGCGATCAGGAGTTTGAAACAAAGGTATGGTGTGCTCCTCCTGTGCACCATGTCGCCTTGATATCAATGTCTGAATAGTGTTTCCGATTTGGTTAGAAGCATTTGTAGCACTGGAATTGACTTTATGTGCAGCTGAATCAGTAGGAGGACCGGCCAACAACGGCTTGGGGAAAGTCCCAAAGCTTTCATACTGAACTTCGGAGCGGCTATCACTGTCACTAGGATGGGCCCCGGTTCCAAAAGGCGTTGAGGATTCTTGTGAGCTTTTATCAAGTTGGGACGAAGTTGAGGCTGTTGGTAGGCCTTCTGCTACAAGTGACTCCTCCTCGGCGCTGAATTCTTTTTTGGTAGATGATTTTCTAAGGTGACTTTCAAATCTTGAGTACGTTAGCTCAGTGGAATCATCGCTCTTGCTGGTATCTGAGGATAATGTTCTCTCCGCATTAGCTGCCATTAAATCCGATTCATGTGATGGCGGTGTGTGAGATTCCGAGATCTTTACCAAACCCTCAAGAGCCAACCACCGGAGTTGCAGCGTTTCTTCGTCTTCGTCATTTGAACTAGAACCATCTAGAACTATCACTTCGGGTATCTTCCTTTCTATGGGTATGCTTTTAATGGACTGGTCAGAATCTGAATCGGAATCAATAGGGTCGGCTTCAGTTTCAATTCCAAATGGTAATGAGCTAGTTTCCAGAAATACAGGTGGAACACTCTGCTCCAATATAGGTTGCAGTTTAAGTACGTGGTTAATATGGTTATGAGCCCGACCCTTTTTATCCTCAGGCTGACTTCCAGGTCCACGCTTTCTACCTCTTGTTGGAGCTGTAAAAAAGAGAATAAAAGGTAATTTTTTCTTCTGGAGCACAATTACATTACCAACAAGAAAACCGTCAGACATGTAAATGGTGTTGGCCTGATGAAAGAGTGAAAGAAATGTGAAAGCGAACTAATACGTCGTAGACTTTAATCTCAGCACGGTAAAGTATCATCCAAATTAGCCCAAAAGTTAAAATAATAAAATGAGTTCCCAAGAGCCCTGGGTTATCATCGTGTAGCAACCTAGCGAGTGTTTTTTAACAAACACTGTTAGTAACACCCCCCACGGAAGAGTGGCAGCCTAATTTACTTTAGTAAATTCTAAATATTGTAATAGAATGGTTGCTCATACCACAAACTTTTCTGGTGTCGATGTCTTGTATATTTGAGGTATCTAAATTACTCCTCCCGTTATAGTGATCGCCGTCCCTTCGTCCACGCCTTCTGTAATTGTAATTCCGAGAGTCGTTTCGCCGATTCTGGTTCCTGTTAGGTGGATTGCGAGGACTTCTTTGCTGATATTCTGTGGCTACTCTTGCCGAAGCTTCACGAGATCTTGAAGAGCCTGGCCGTGGATATGTAGCCAGTCCACGTCCAGCTTGGCGTGGAGGTGGAGAGGAAAGTGTGACATGGCGAGCAGTTCCATAAATGCGTTGAGGAATATTGTCAGGAGCAGATATAGGCCGACGAACGTTTGGGAAACCATTATGAGTAATCGTATTCCCACCATCCTCTTCTATAATTTCACCTTCCTCTAGATCTGGGTCTGCTGAATCCATGTGGGCAACGCTCCTGAAATTGATTATAATCAGTTTGTTAGAATTTTTACTAATATAGAATAGAGTGGATGTAGTTGTGGATCCACAAACGGCGTATAAACTGTTTAAAAAAAATAGAAGTTTCCCGCGCAAGCACAGGGATTTCCAAGATTCAACTGAGCTTCCATCCTTCCTGACCTTATAAGAAGCTAATTTTACTGCCTTCGGAAGTAAACCAAACACACATGGTATTTTATCGTAGGAACCCTACATATTTCAAACTCATCAAGGACGTGCAAGGCTACTTTCACAAAACCTGGACCACGCTTAACCCAATTGAGTTAATGAGAATAGATAAACACTCAATTTGGCAAATTTTGAACTAATTGTGAAGTGGCTTATTCACGAGCAAAAATCTCTGGTTGGATTAAAAAAAAAGTTCAAGCACGATGCGTGATGGAATCCAATTACACTACGTTCTCTTTGAAACTAGCGCTGTAAAAGTGTGTTGAAAAATCTTGAGTGCCTCACTCATTCACTCACAACAGTCGTGTATTGATAAATTTGGAATAGGTGGGATGAAGAAAAGAGAGAGGAATTTCAGCCGCACCAAAGCATAATGCTTGTAGCAGCTCGGATTGCAGTTGCCCACTTCCCACTTGGACACTGGCAGACTCGATGACTGACCTTTTTTCAAACCAATTGTTTCTAAATGCAAAAACTATTAAGCCAAAGTTTATGTATTAATTCTTCTTTAATTCTGATTATACGTGTGTCCTTTCATTTGCCCAATAAATAAATGAGTCAGCTGAAAGCATGCACACCTCCTTAGTTGCAACCTTTGCATTCTTTTTTTTTGCTGCCGATGCGATGATGCATTTATTTGATCTGATCCAAAATTAAGCCAAAGAAACTAGCTATGTTCGCCATTTGCAGAAGTTACCAGCTTAAACATTGCTACAAAATTACAAAATTGAGCTTCAATTGAGTTCCAATAATGTGATGGATGCTAACGCAGAACGATGCACTCGACTCGAGTAATTAATCACTTTGCTACTAATTTGCCATTTGCAAGTTTGAAATTAAGGATGGCTGGCACAGATAAAGAAAAGAATTACTGCAAGCAACTTTTCCAAAAACTAAGCGTATAAAATTTGTTTTTAAGTAAGTTAATATGGTGCATTTGTAAGCCAACATATAGCCCTTGACCATTAAAGCCTTCTTATAATTTATACAACCAAACTCCAAAACTTCCAATTAAATTTCACCTTGGAGGTCTAGCAACTAGCTTTAACCAAAACCTCACTCAGCGCCGCAAATGTAAACTACCTGTGTCTGAACTACAATGTCATGTTGCGCATAACCCTATGAATTGGGACTTGGTGTCTTTAGCACCACGTGTGTTAACATTATTTTAGTTTAGAAATTCAGAAACTAAGAACAAAGGCGGCCTCGTTCAAGGCTATTGCGGGAGTGAGTCTGTCCGGAAATTTGAGCGCTGGGGCCACTATAGTATGCAAAATTTGACTGCCCAACCTGAATAATATGGATGAACAAAATGTACTAATATACAATTGTAGCAACAAGTAACAATTATATTATATTTTGTACAATTTCAAACTCACCTAGAAATCCAGCCTCCAACGTAGTCAGACCTGAGGACCGGGAGCAAGCTTCCGGTAGTATGAGGGCGTCGGCGACGCCGTACTGCTGTGCGAGTAATTTTCTCGACTCGATCCTTGAATCTGCCCCGCGCTCGGCTCCTGTACTCTGTAATAGTGACACGGACCTCAGGTTCTTCATCGGTTCCAATTTGAGACTCCGATTTGCCCCCTGACCCTGTACTCTCCTCTTCAATCCGTCCCTTATCTTTTAGAACTTCAGATTCGAAAACATTCAAAGATCCCAATCCCAAAGTTGCTTGATAACTCATTTCGGTGGGATTATTACTTATCGCCGGATCTTTGATGTCCCTTTCTTGCTTAAGAATTGACGACTGATGCGTCCGCCTTCGCAAATCGGATAAAACCGGGAAATCTCCACCTCCGCCCCTCCCGCGCCAAGAGGAAGACGTAAGCCAAGCCTTGGGCGAGAAAAGTGAAAACTAGTGCCGCTCACCCGAGCCAACGCACAACAATCACCTATGTGATTGCGGGGCGGGGTCGTTAACTCTTATTTTCCTCGGAACATGGACTTTTTTAAATCCCCATCTCTTGTGCGGGTATGACCCAAGTTCCAGTTCATTCACCTTCCCTATTGAATTGTAAAAACTCTTGTGCGGGTAAGACCCAAGTTCCAGTTCATTCACCTTCCCTTTTGAATTGTAAAAACCAGAGGTGGGCAAAATACTTGAAATTGAAAATACAAGATACAAAATACTTTTTTGGTTTTGTCAAAATACAAATACGAAATACATTACAGTTTCTCAAAGTACAAAATACTTGGGTCTGTCATGTCTCATGTGCCTGTTAAAAATACAAAATATTTGGGTCTGTCATGTAGCTGTTGAAAATACAAGATACCAAATACATTGGAGTTTGTCAAATTACAAAATAGAAAATACTCAATGTATTTTGTATCTTGTATTTTCGTATTTTGACAAAGTATTTTGCCCACCCCTGGTAAAAACTATGCGATTTCCCCACCTATTTGCACTACATGAGTGGATTCGAACCTAGCCTTGCATTCCGAACTTTAAAAGTAATTTGACGAAGAGGAGACTTCGTCTCCAAACTATAATGTGTTGAATGCAGACAAAATGTGGTCACTAAAATGCAAACCAGGGTCAATGAATGACAACGCTAACATTCTGAACATAACAAACTGCATGGTACTTGTTTTGCTTCCATGTAGTTGCTGTGATTTCTATTTTACAAATTCCCCTAGAACTAAACTTAAACACCTTTAGTAAGTTCTGAAAATGTTCATAAAACGCGTTGTATGTGCTACATCTTCCAATGCCTTGAGATGAAAGTTATCTAATACATACTCAAATCCACTTACAACACAACTTGTTTGGTATGTTATTTTGTGAGCATGCACACATTTGTTATGAACAAACTACGAATGGTATTTTTTTAGTATATCTTGAATGGAAACCGTAGTCAGAATAATGTTTAAAAAACTAGCCTGGTCCTGCACGTCAACTAGGACAGACAAATATAACGTCTAATTTGAAGTCTAGTAAGTCTAGTTCTAGTCATGCATTGTCTTATTGTTGGGCATGATCTCTTACTACGGAGTGTATGTAATGCAAGTGAACCGGATAAACTTTTTCTTGACATTTTTGTCAAACAATTTAAAAATAATCTGATCGAAAAGGTGTAAAATACTGGACGACCAACATTATTTTATTTTTGTATTGTACAAAGTACAAGCACGCCTCCGTTTTTATTTTATCAATCCAGCATTTTTGCTTGCTCTGTTACACAATTCCAATCACCAGCCCTAAGAATCTTGGGCAGCGGTGCATGGTTAATGCTGTTAACAGTGATTTTTGGAGTTGACACTTCTTTCGTTGCAGTTATATATTTGATGGTTTGGATTTGATTTGAAGCTTTTGTTAAAATTAGGATGGTGCATGCATGCATACTGTGGGTGGAAAGTGTGGTGGGAAATGAGGAACACAAAGGACGCCGTCAGGGAAGCCGCCCGCTACTGTACATAGAGCGAATACCGCCGGATTTGTGTCACTTTACACGCGGTTCAAACATGTGTGTGTGAATTTACACCATCATTTCATTTGATTACTTGATTCCGTGTGCTAACCTTTTTTATCAAGTGTTTAGTAACTTACCCACGCAATAATCATGGACAATGGTCATTTTGAAATCGTTCCTGAACAGCTACCAATTGCTGAAGCTCGTGAAAAGTAAAGAAATTCAAATATTTTTTAGCTTTAAATCGGATTTAGATTTGAACGCAGCCGTGAATCTAACTCCTTTAGTTTTTAATATTTAGGAACGAAGTTGAGCACTTCAAATAACTTTCACGTTTTTATGCAGATTAGTAAAAGAATTAAAGGCAAATCCAACATTAATTGTCATCGGAGAAACTGGATGCGGAAAAACTACACAAGTGCCAAAATATATTTTGCAGTCTGGCATCCGTCGGAATAAATTGATTGCCATAACTCAGGTGACGTTATCATAGTATATGATGACAATATCATCTACAGTTGTTGACGTTTCTTATGTTGGTCAATACAGCCTCGACGAATGGCAGCTGTGAGTTTAGGAAGAAGAGTCGCAGAAGAATTGGGCGAAGAAGTCGGCGAAACTGTTGGTTACTCGGTCAGATTCGATGAGAAAGTGTCGGATAATACTGTGATTAAATTTATGACTGATGGGATGCTGCTTCGAGAAGGCTTGCGAGACCCAAAATTTGATAGATACTCTTATATTATCCTGGACGAAGCTCACGAACGGACCATCAACACAGATTTGCTTTTGGGCTTGGTGAGAGATGCTCAGACAAGAAGGTCAAGCGGAAAAAAGAAAAAAAGACTCAATATTGTGGTAATGAGTGCCACCATGGACGTTGATAAATTTCACCATCACTTTGAGAGGTATTATGTTTGTTGTTTTACATCCATGTATTATACTCATGGTTTATTCTATTACTTTCAGCTCTAAAGTCGTTTACATTGAGGGCAGACAACACAATGTCAAGTTACTGCAGGCGTTGACACCCCAAGATGATTATTGCTTTTCAACAGTAGCACTAATTTTGAAACTTCATTCTGAACTTCCTTCTCAGTAATTATTCATAAAATTGTCTATTCTCCCTTCCTTGCTAGTATACTTCAGAGCTGATTTTAAATATTTATTTGCAGTCACAATATTCTGGCATTTTTAACTGGGCAAGACGAAATTGAATCGGTTGTTAGTATTTTGAAGAAATTCACGTGCAACGATGAGGCAGGCAGCCTGGAGGTCTATCCGCTTTACGCTGCCCTATCTCATGAGGAACAGACTAAGGTTCTCAGTCCAACGGATCGCAGTACTCGGCGAATTGTTATAAGCACTAATATTGCTGAGACCTCCTTAACTATACCAGGAATAAAAGTTGTAATCGATTGTGGATATGTAAAAGCAAAGTAAGCGCAAACCCCTGCCACAATGTTATGTTAACGAATTATTAGTAATATTTCTCATTTCGGGTTTGATAATGTGAACTATTGTCTATTAGGTTTCATGAGTATGGGATGTCTATTGACACACTTGGTGTTATTAAAATATCAAAAGCACAGGCTATGCAAAGAACCGGCCGTGCAGGGCGCGAGTCAAACGGAGTGTGTTATCGCCTTTATACCAAAGAATTTTTTGCTGAACTTGAGGAGAATACAGTACCTGAAATTAAGAGAGCGCAGATCTCGCGTTGTATGCTTCACCTCCTTCAAATTGGCATTGAGAACCCATTCTCGTTCGGCTGGATTGACCCTCCGTCAGATACTGTAAGCATATCTTAGCTTATCATTTAATAAAATCACATAGTAAAGTAAGATGCTTGACTGATAGGCCACAGTAGCTGCTTTGAAGGAATTGTCGGAGTTAGAGGCCATTAAGGTAGTCGGAAACAAAGAACTTTCGTCCTCGATGAGCGGAAATGTTAAAACGCGGATAACCGAATTGGGTTCTCAAATGGTTTCAATCCCACTAGAACCAGCCTTTTCTGTTATTCTCTTAAAATCATCGGGCTACGGGATAGTCGAAGCTACCGCTTGTATCTTAGCAGTACTTTGCTCAGAAAATATATTTAGAGGCCAAGATGAAAAAACATACCGATCCAAGCTGAAATTCTCTGAGCCAGAAGGGGACCTAATAGTGTACTTAAAGATATTTCGCGAGTTTCGGAAATGCAAGTCTAAATTCGACTGGTGCCGACTTAACTCTCTAAACTACAGGTTAGAAGCTAACTTCTTTTCCATTATTGTTCCTGCGTTAGGCATTTATTTTTAACAGTTTCGATTGAATTGGTTCAGGGCTCTTAGCTTTGCACTCAAAGTTCGCGACCACTTATTTGAGCTTTGTGAGGAGAAAGGACTAGACACAAGGAAGCAAATTTCTTGGGAGGAGACGAAGGAAAGCATAAGGAGATGTTTTCATCAGTGCTTGAAAGACAATATTGCTGTTTTAAATCAAGGCAAAGGCAACGATTACGTTGTAATCCGAAGAGGAAGACTTCCCGTGAAAATCCATCCTACCTCTTCCCTACATAATAAGGGTTGCCCCACAGTACTTTTCACTGAAATGACAAAGGTAGCTTCGGGGACCAACTATATTAAGCACGTAACTGCCATTAATACCAAATGGACTTAAGCACTGGTTCCATGTTTTAAAGACACTGATACAAATATGTTACCGCTTTATTCTAACATTAAATTATATCTGCACGAACCACCCAAGTAGATTACTCTGGACAAATTCAAAGTTAACTTTTAAATGGACTTGGGCAAACTATCCTTCCCAGAAACTAAATATTGTCTTAAGACAAGAATAAATACTTCATACTTACAAAATTCACTCAATTATTGTTGTATAATATGAATGAAGTTGGCCTTGGGTTTGTGATTTGACTGTTAATTGCCTCCGAAAGACACTGTATGAAGAAGTTCTCCCGAAAAATGATATTTACTCTAGAGTTACAATGCAACTTTGGGATACATGGAAGCTGTAAGTATGTTTGTGGTACATTTATACTATTACAATGAGAGGAGAAAGGACATTAGCCTTTAATGTTTGTTTATTATTCAATTCGAAATAAATGTATCAACATTGTTAAGCCTGACGAAAACAATTATTTTGAAGAAAAAGTAAAATAGTTTAAATGCATCAACGCTGTGCAAATGCTATGCATTCAAAAACTACAGTAACAGTACTGTACCATTAATTAGTCTTCCTTGTTTTGTCTATAACTCGCTTCTGATGATGAAGTTGTGGAAATAGCCCTGCAGAACTTTTTAAGGCCTGTTCCGCGGCATTCATTTCAGCTTCCTGGATACTTTGACCTGTTCGGAGTTCAAAATAGTATAAGGATTTGAAGTCGAGCTTAAATTCCGATCCATGAACTAATGAAAATTAGTTATTATTACCCGTGGCGCTCGCTAATCTTTCACCACGGAAAGATACAGCAAGTGTGTAAACTCGGGAATTTGTTGGGCCTTTGCTTCCAATGACTTTATAAACAGGAATGTCAGGCTCTTTGCCGTCCATGTTACGTAAAGTTAAACAGCATTGTTGTAGTTTTGACTTTGGATCATTCCATTCTTGTTTAGTAATAGAGTCGCTCAATCTAATCAAAATTAAACGCTGATCAAGTTGCATTGAATCCGCATAATTAGTAACTTGCTATCTTACCGCGGAATGAAACATACAGAACAGAACTTGGCACAGTATTTGAGTCCTCTATCTATGTACAAAGCTCCTAGAAATGCCTCCAACAAATCAGCCCTGTCCTTAATTTTCATTTCGGATTTAGGATCACTCCTCATTGCATATTTATTCATCCCCAGATCATCGCATACCAGAGATTGTGTTCGATTGTTAACTAATGAACTGCGCAGCAACTAGAAATTAAACCAATACTCATTAATATTACTTCCAAATTAACTGCTTAGCGTGCATCTATTGAGTGACCCTTCATACGCATGAGTTACTTACAGACAGATGGCCTTCGTGATGGTCGGGAAAGTGCCGGTACAGATATTCGGACGAAATAAGCTGAAGGACGGTATCACCAAGAAATTCTAGTCTTTGATTTGAACCCCTTCAACAAGAAAATTGAATGTTAAAGATGTGTCTCACTCAATGGTAATGGTATATCAGCTTACCGCGTGAGGTTATTATAACCCAAACTTCTATCAGTAAAAGCTCTTGCCAGAAGGCGTATGTGGTTAAATTCTATACCAATAGATTCTTCAAATTTTGCAAGGTTTTGCAAAACCTGGTGAGATTCAATCCAGTGCCGATCGCCATTTGGTTCCTCCAGCTGCAAGGGATGTCTTTTGTAATTCGTCCAGATTTCAAAATTCTCTGGTTCATTTCCAAAAAGAGCCTTTGCCAATATTTTATCGGCATACTGTGGGGGTTGAACAATAGTATGTAATATTTTTCCTTTATAGCTTGAGTAATTAATCTAAATTCGTATTTACTTCGATACCACCGTCAATAAAAATGGCTCCCATCAAGGCCTCGAAGCAATTAGCCATGGCATGTCTTAATTCTGAGTCGTGACATAAATCACTCCCGTGGGCATATAGCATGTATTGATCTAACTCCATTATCTAACAAAGCAAATTTAGCGCAGAATCAGCAACCTCTGTGACAGGATTTGGCGGAAAGAGACAAAATTATGAACACTAGGGATATTATACCTGAGCCAGAACAGCTAGGTGCTGATTCTGGACAATAGCTGCTCGATAAGTCGCTAATCCCCCTTCCTCTAAATCAGGAAACATGTGAAACAGATGAATGGATGACACAAATTCGACAACTGCATCACCCAAAAATTCAAGTCTTTCATTATGTGTAATTCCGGACTCGGTTTCTTCCGCGGCACCAAATCTATAAGTACAGGGTATAAGAACGTACATATCAAAATAATTAGGATTTAGTGTCTCACCTCGCCATAATGTTAATCAAGGTATTGATTCCACGTTTCCTCGTCGATGCATAATGGATTCTTCTATCACCATACTCAGGCTGACGAATTCCACAGTTAGTCAGTGAATTTCTGGCATGGTCTGGGTTTGTTCCAAAATTTTCTCTGTAGGAAGGGTGAGTCATCGCTAGTTGAAGAAGGCTTCTATTTGAGAAAGTATACTCCATCTTTGCCTCCAATTTAGTTAAGCTGTTATGAAATCGTAAGTGTCCAATCAAAACTGGTAAAAGCATGGCGTGCTGCAAACATAGAAAGTCACAAATGTTACTTAGGAATGACAACAATTTCATTAAGCAATTCTTATAAGCTTGGCTTGGATGAAATGATCACACGCTAGCAATTTGATTTTTGTAGTAGTGGCCATATATGAGGTGCGTGTTGAAGTTTACAAATAAATCGATGCAAACATTTTGGAAGGAAAAATTAAGTATTCCAGAGTCTTCAATTAAATTATACACAAATGCAAGAAACAAACCTGTACAATGTCACAACATATCCCTGTGGAGCGGAATCCTTCAGAGGATATTGCAACCGTAACATCCCGTTTCATATGTGAGGCAGTTCTCATTTGTTGTAGCTTTAATTCTTTCCTGGCGAGCTTGTTCTTATCATCAGCTGAAGGTTTGGCCATATTTGACAGTAAGTGACGATATTTAACGTACTTCCTCCAAGCCCGCTGATATTCTGCATTTCCAGCATACGAGAGTTGGGGTGGGCGAATTCCAAAATGAATTATCAAGGGAAATGGAATGTCATCTGCATTTGATTTGGAGCCAGCAGAATGCATCTGAAGTTTCTTGGATGACGAAGAAGCGGCTGATTTGTCTTTCCCATTGCCTAAAGTGTATGAGCAAGTTGCATAATCCAGCTAAAATGATTCACAATCGACAAAGCTAATGGTCCCAGCGTGCCCACACTGATATTAAGTATGTCTTGCTGGAGAAAAAAAATGAGCTCAAATACAAAACAAATACAAAGCGGACACAGCAAAATGGAGGAAACTTTCATTTTTTCGGGTTTTATGTTGGGTTCAAATTTGTTTGTATTGTTTGTTCACCAAAACCTTGATTAAAACATTGGTTGGATTAACTCACTTTAATACACACATCTAATTTTAAAGGGCAATTTAAAGTGTTGAATAGTAATTTTGAGTTTCTGTGGTGTAATGTGTAAAGTATAATGTCGTGGCCGCATCGTATCTGGTTTGGATCCCCTCCTATACTCACACCAGTTTCGTTGAATTCAATTCGTTAAAATTTTGTAGCTATCAAGGCAAAATGTGAGTCAACACGGTGGGACCACAAGCACATACGTTTATGCTCTAGACACTACCTGATTCCGAGCTGTCGACATTACGATCAATTTGGTCGACACGGAGAGAAGATGGCTTCATTCCCCATTTGGTCACAATAGTCCCCTTGTACCTATCAGCAAAATTTTGCCAGTCTGCTTGATGAATTTTCGACAAATTTCTAAGTTTCTCCTTTTTGATAAGTTCTTTATCATTGTCTATGAGATGCTTCAGAACCTGTTGATGTTATCAAGCAGTTTCAAAGTCAAAATGTCTCAAAAAATCATTTAAAGTTAACAAGATAGCAGTTGACTAAAAATGCACACCTGATTCATTGACAAGATCTCCTTTCCATTGTCTGGTAGCTGCCTCACAAATCTCGGCATTACGTGAAACTCATTGCAAGAGTCATTATCTCGGTCATACTTCAAGTCCACCAGCTCCAGTATTTCCAAAAGAACATACTGCTCAAATAATTCCAACTCTTGAACACAGAACGACTCTGGAAATTTCTCCTTTTCTACAAACACATCATAACGTATATTGAATCGGATAACACGACATGGAGGAAGTTGCAAGTCCAATGGTCTGTGCGAGAAAACTGAAAATCCTTCAAATATATACTCCTGGCTATCGTGCAGTATAACTGTCGGGGTGGTGACAAGAAAATTCTTCGCAGGAGAAATTTTTATACGGTAGTGGTGCAGCTTGTCGGAGTTGTTACTTCTCGGGTTACATTTTGGAATACAGGATTCCCCTGCATAAAATCCGTGTCGAATTCCAAAGCGTCGGGCCTTAGCGCTACACCGACACACGGGGCCATCATTCATGAGGCCAGGATCATTATGCCATAATTCTTCGTGCATTCTCATGGGGTGCTTCTTTCTTCTTTCTAATTCACGATTCGCAGCCTGGCTTTTCCTGGATTCTCTCTCATCATCAGAGGAATCGTTAGAATACGAATCACTATAATCATCATCGGGTTCATCGGAATGTTTAGCACAATCAAGTTGTTTCTGCTTCTCCATTTCACATTTTCCCATCTCTTCAGCATGCAGACGACTAGCACGCGCCTTGTCCAAGATTTGGGTTTTTAGTTTATCGCAATAACGAAGGGCTCGAGTTGTAGCCAACATCTCTCTAAATATACAAACAACATCTTCAATAAGAAAGAAGAGCACCGTGAATGAACCGGTCACAGCTTACCCGTCTTTTGACCTCTCGTAGTACAGCTCAGCAGGAGCTGAACGAACCCAACTTTCTATATTTGAATCCTCTAAATCTTCATTTCCCTCGTCACTGGTCAAGCTGGATAATGAGCCTGACTCTGATATATCATCATCTCTGGAATTGCTTATCGAAGTAGGACTTGGCACAGTATGACGGAATCGTTTAGGCTCTGAAGCGCGTTCATCATTTTGCCGAGATTTAGTATAACTCGGAACATGAGAACGAATGTTAGAGCGCTCAACGTTTCTATCCTGCCTTCGATCCGAGTAGTTAGGCCGATCAGTTGATAACCGTTTCCGATGATTATCATGAATATAATTGCGACTCCCATGTTCATCTCTTCTGGGGCTCTTATCTTTTAAGTTTTTTAGGTAGTCCGGGGCAGTTTTATAGGTACCGTCCGATTTCCTGCGCAACGTAGTGCTTGTCTGTGCATACTCAAAGCTAGTTGGATAAGGTTTGCTCTCCCGTGAATACTTGTCAGCACCATTTCTTAAGTTTGAAGAATGCCCAGCATTGTAATCCCGTTCAACACGCTCCATGGCTCGTCCTTCCAATTAGAAAAGAATAATTTTACTAGCAGAAACCACTTACATACAAAATAGCGCTATAACTCCACTCAAACAGACCTGATCTTGTACTGGCAGAACTAGCATTCCTTGAATTCGGTGAATAATGAAAGTTGTGGCGCCTTGTTAAATGTTCATCCGTTTGCTTACCTGATCGACCTTGGTATTAAAAATTAATGCCTTAAAGTAGTTAGTTAGATCAGTACATAATTTTAAATACCTGATCTGCTCAAATTGTCATTTCTTGAGTTCGTTGGATACACAGAATTCCGTGGTAAAAGTTCTCCCGCTCGACTAGCATCTCGTTCTTTTGTATAAGAAATAGTCAAGTTAATGCATGATTTGAATTTTAAAAATTATTCCGAATCCCACCACACCTGATCTTGTGAAACCATGTCTTAAGTTGGCCGAATGCGAAGAGCTGTGAAGTCGCGGTACATCTTCCTCTGTTCGTCTACCGGCTTAAAAATAAATCAAATTAAAAATAGCTGCTATTAAAACTAAATACACACATTTTACTACACCTGACTTGACTGAATGCCCCATTGTTAATGGTGCAGAACTGGTATTTCTTGGTCCTAAACACACATTCCGTGGAGAAGATTGATCATCGTTAGTAACACGATGCCTGTGTTCGAAGTATCTGGAGCTACCCGCAGGGGCTTGAGTGTGTAAGGAATCTGCCCAATGGTAGATTTCGTCTGGGTTATTAGGGTCAGGAACCTCAGGGAGGATAGGCTGTCTTGAGCGGAATGGTAGACTGGTAGTGTGCGTACAGAATTTAGGATCTTGACGATTATTCATCCTAACTTCCTTTGGATTGGGCCAGTCCATCGCTGCCAAAAATCTACAAGCTAAATCAAGGGAATAGGGATTAATATCTCACCTGCATAATACCCTTTAAAAGGAACTTATATTACAAACTTTTCAGTTTAATTTTAAAGAATCGTATCACCTCAAGAATCTCACCTCATGGTCACGCCTGCGAAGTTGGAAGGACAGGGCTTCAAATGATTGTTAGCGGGTTTGAATGCACTACAAAGACCATTGCTTCTCCCTCCTTGCATTTCGCATAGAGAAATTGTGCTGCTGCTGTGATCATGATATGCTGTGAATACAAAAGCAACCAGGAAAACATTAATGAAATACAAGCATTAATACAGTAAAACCAAAAGCTAAGTGATTTAATACACCATCGCTCATCGCATCATTCAATAAACTAAATTGAAATAGGCATACTTCACTAAGATATGCAAACTTGTTAATCACCAACCTTCCAACCAG
Source organism: Orthonychiurus folsomi (assembly GCA_036851895.1). Lineage (NCBI taxonomy): Eukaryota > Metazoa > Arthropoda > Collembola > Poduromorpha > Onychiuridae > Orthonychiurus > Orthonychiurus folsomi. The sequence goes on from JAAXYW010000192.1 coordinate 45,050, forward strand.
TAGTAGTGCTAGACGAATTAAATGCAACGCTCTTGTCACTTGGCTTGGCAATTTCAACAAACAATAACATGTTGCCACTTTGGCGATTTGTGGTAACATGCGTTAAATTTTATTGAAAACATGTTTTCAGAAGAAAATTAATTCGACGATCAGAGAAAACTAAAACTAAAATTGGCTCAAAATTTGACCACGGCGATTTATTAGGTATCCATTTATTGTGCGCATTGAATTTCAAGATTTTATTTTCAAAATATAAAGCAAAAATCTATTTTGTCGATTGTCTCTTTTATTTGCAAATTTTTTCGTCTGCGCAAAGAAATTAAATCAACTAACACAAATCTCACAATATGAGCGTATTTAAATTTACGAAAATCAGTATTTTATAGCATAGGTAGTAGGTACATATATGGGAACATGAAATGAAAGACTCTAAACTCTAAATCTAAACTATTTACAGCAAGACGTAGCGTGCGCGTACGCAAGGCGTTATCACAAAAAATTGGGAACCTAACACCACTATACTGCGCCATTAAAAATGCAAGTTAAGTTACCAAATTATGTTGACTATTACAAGTAACTTGAATCTGGCTTGACTACATACTAGTTAATCACTGGTAGCCCTAAAGTTTACTCCAATCACTTGAGTTGAAGTTACTGTACAAGTATGCTTTACATTTCGCTTGCGAATTGGCAATACTTTGATATGTATTGATTGACAATTGATTTAAATTAACTGTGCAACAACAACTCAGCGAAGTTTGTAAATAGGAAGTTACGAAGTCAGGAGTACTCTTTACTAGACGTCAGACGTGCAGAAATTCTCAAAATAATTATTTCGTAGCGGACATAAATCACTTTGGTATCAAGTTCGCAGTTCCCAAAAAACATTCCATTCACAACAATAGTGTAGATGCATCGCGCACTCTCAAAAACAAAAATATTGCTAGTACAAATATGAAAATAGTGAGCGTTTGCATAACAGTCAATGAAGGATCGTGAGGATCCTAATAAACTTAACATTTCACTTACAATTACAAAATCTAAACAATCACTGGTTGCTTATCAAGCTATAATAAATAATCCATTTGGCAAATTTGGCTACTAGTTGTTAGGATTCGAGAGATCGGCATTTCGAGCCTGGAGAAGTTTTTCCACCCAATTTAGTGCCTCCTCCCTACTGGCCGCCAAGAAAAAGAAGTACTTTCTTCCATGGCCATGCGCAATTCTAAATGCGCGATCTTTTTCAACAGGGGGTAAGGACATTGCATCATTTTTAGGAAGTTCTTCAGCCATAAGGATGGTCATTCCCGGTATTGGTGTAGCCGTCATGGCCTACAGTTAGAAATACATTATACCTAAGCTTGCAATTGCAATATCCAATATAACTGAAAACTGAAAATAAACTAATCTCTTACTCGTTCGTTTGTTTCTCTGGCGTAGCAATATAAGACAAAATCAGTTCGTAGAGCAAACCATCTGGTCGTCCATTCTTTTTTTCCCCTTAACCGTAAATTTAGCCAGCCGGCAAGTACGGCTGGAGCGCAGGCAGGGACCTGTTGGAAAGAAAATAATATTTTGGTCACCGGTTATCCATTGGCTATAAATATAACGATGTCGATCACAGATAATCGTACATCTAAAATTCCATGGATTTTGTCGGGTTCTTCTGGAGATGACGGATTTGAGACGCTTCCACTTCTGCGAGCAGCTTCTTTGCTCTGTAAAATCAGCTTGCAAGAACCACACACTCGCCCTAATTTTCCGCTGGCATATTGCATTGGAAGTTTGGCACTCGAACATTTGGAGCATACAACCTATATTTAAAACCCATAAATTATTCATAATCTAGGCAGATGTTTTATTGCATCTGCAAAAATTCGAAGGAGCAGCTTCGGGTCATGTGAACAGAACTAATTTGTAGTTCGTCCGTGGGCGTGCTTGGCTTAATTTTTAAGAGTTTAAATATTTAAACTGTTTTTAAGTACTCACAATCCCACAAGAATGGCAATGGTGTCGACGTTTCATAATGCTAAATGTGATGTCACATTCCATACATTTGATAACTGAGTCACTCCTAATTTTTGCAGGCTCCTTCAACCCCAACTCATCTTCAGAAGGACTGGACGATCCTAAGCGAAGAGAGGATTTTCGAGAAAGCAGGTCTATTCTTGCCTGTTTAGCATGTTTAAGAAATTAATATTGAGCACAGTTTGAGTTATAATTAAAATTCAAATCCGCGCTACCTACCTGATACATTGCTTCCATCCACAACCGTTTTTCTTCCGCAGTTCTGTAATTAGATGGAAATACAAAATTTAGATAGCTCAGGCATTCGAGCAATTTAGAATTTAATGAACTAATCTTACTGGGTGTAAAGCTCTATCCGTTTATTGTCGTCTTGAATGTAAAATGTGTTCACAACTTCCAAATCATCGCCTTCAGAAATTGTCATTTCAGCTACATCTAATTTAGCACGAAGTTGGTAAGGCGCCATGATGCCAGGCATTGTACGCATTGAACAAAGCAACACCATATCACTAAACTGTAAATTAAGCTGTATTAGAAAATTCAAAAAATACATATTTGGTTATTAAAAATACCAGAAACAAATATCGATCCTGATGGTTAGAACTTCTTGCAGATATTTTGGAAATTTTTCCTTCTTTCAGTAGTATCCTAGTTGGGCTGACGAGATCAGCTGCGCCTTTTATTTGTTCTTGGACTTCCAGGAGCTTCTTAAAACCTGCTATCCTCCTCATTGCTTCATTCGCGTGTTCCGCAGCTTTTGACACAATTTGCAATGCCACTGTTTTAAACAGAAATATAAGATAATTGTTAAAGATTTTGGAAAAAATAACTTACACTCAGTATCTGCTCTGTCATTTGAGTCATCCGATAGTCTTTTAAGGTAGGCCTCTGCAAATGGAAGGATGTTTATTATAATAGGCAACTTAACACTCTAATTAGTATTTGAGAGTTTACCGAGAAGTAATCTGTAACGGGGAATTCGTTGGATAGGCCCAATTAGATGATGCTGAATTGGTAAATTGGCACACTCTTCCATTTTCTAGAATACACATATTTTAAATGTACAACTATCCCACAGTGGAGGCTTTCAAATTAATAAAACTTACCTGCACTTCATTGATGATGTTTGCGAATCTGGGATTCTTATCACGGTAGGCATTTATTAAGTTAATGGAATTGTCAAAGTTCTGAACATATTCCGAGTACATTTTCAGGAAAGGTGCAGACTCCTTCATAATATCACCTACACCAAAATAAAGCACACTCTGGTTCGTCAGTTTTAAATTTACAAAGATAAAAGTTAAGTGGACATGTACCAATTCGTGGGTCATCTTCCCAGCGCTCGAGTCTGTCTTCCAACTTGGGGAGCAAGTGATCGTGATGAAATTGGTAAAGTGATTTAATGTTACAAAACATTCCAGTAATTGTTTCACTAGGAAACATTGGATTCTTCTTATTTTCTTGTTCAATGCGAAATTGAAATACTTGATCAATTAGATTCAAAATTTTGACGTAAGTTCTCTCCGTGGTCAAGAACTCCTGTGCGACTTTGTGGGATCGAGTATGTTCAGGTGTCTTCGGTCCTTCAATTGCTAAGCTGGCACGAGGAGTGTCGAATCTGTGAAGAAGAACGTTTATTAGAATTGCTAAAATTATTTGCTTTTCCAAAAACTTACGATATATCTTCGGATAATTCAGATGGTGCTATGCTGTCAGCTTCAGATGGGGCATATTGTGGTTTTTCTGTCAATGCCAATTTCTCGGTATATGCAAGTGGTTTCCGTTTTGAAAATGTAATTCTCTTGAATTCGTCGGAATCATCGTCGTCTTCATCGTCAGATTCAGATTCTGAAGCACCATAGGATTGCCTGAGAACTAAACTTTTGTCTTCCCTGAAAGCCGCCGCACTGTACAAGATAAGTTAGATGCTTTCTGTACAAGTGCAATTAATAACTGGAAAGCAATGTATCACTACTTATTGACAAAAAGATCAAGCTTACCGGAACACTCCGTTGGATGACTGAAAAATTGCAGCACGCTGCTGTTGAGTAGCACTGAAACTCATTTGACCATTCATTTTAGACGAGTCCCAGGTTAATCGATTGTCCCTCAAATTCATATTTGTATTTAGCCCAGAGCCCAAAATGCTGTTGTCAGCCCAAACTGGTCCATCAAAATTTCGGAAATTGAAATGCATTGCTCTTCGAGGGGACATGGGCATCGGTGGCAATGTCGAAGCATCAATGTCAATTACATCTGAATCCGTGCAGTTGTTCTTGTTCAGATTTTGTCGAAATGAAGAAAGCATTGAGGGTGGATGATTATTGTCTTTTGAACTACTCATCATAATAGATGAAGGAAAACCTGATCCAGTAGAAACACTTCTTGTAACTCCGGATATTGCTGCACTTGATGTAGTCGAAGATGCACTTCCCATTGTTCCTATCATAGTTCTTTCGCTTATTCCCCTGATTCCTCTTAGGCCACCTGTCCCGGAATTCAAATCTTTCCAATCGCCGGTGCTCCCACTTGTTGAAAATCTTTCTCCGTCCATGTTCAAATTGCTGCTCATTGTTGAGGAAAACACTGCAGCCTGATTGACTTTCGTTGCCGTCATTGACATTCCTTCAGTTGTAAATGCGCCTGTCCTAAAGTTACTGAATCCCAAACTGTTCATGTCACCAACTCCGAGGGACATATTTTCCATTCTTTTCCGCATTTGCTCCATTCGGGAAGCCGCATCATCGTCATTGCTATGCATATTCATTATTACAGGGAATGATGAATCCTGTGTGTAGGAAAATCAATTTAACACAGAACTTCACACAGCAAAGAAATAATTTCTTAGGCAATAAACTAACTTGCATAATTTTTGAAGCAAGAGACACGTTTTGTGTTTGTTGAGTCTGCAATACCCGAGTACTGACTGATCCGGATTGATGAGTAATAGTCCGATTCTGGCGCTCAAGCCTCCAAGCATCCATTACGACCAAATTTTTCCCTACGTGCCAAAACCCCGACAAATGTAAAGAAATCAAGGAGTCTTGCCAAATATATATCCTGGTATCCTAATTTAATGCTCCGTCGTCGTCCTCTCCTCAGCTCTTTGTCTAATTCCCAACCCGGGAGGACCGGGGATAAGTCATGTTCAACATTTCGAGGACCAAATGGCCTTTTAGAAGTTCTAAATCCGAATGTAAAAAAAATTCACACTGCAGTAAAGTCAAACACACTGCAAGACAAAACCAGAGTGTGATTATCTCTCTGCCTTGCCGTCGTCGCTTTGCCAAATGTTTTCAATTCCTTCGACTGTTTCTGTCGGCAATTCTTTTGTACTTGCACAAGTTTCACTACTGCAAATAAGGCACACAATCGCTACAGTGAAATATTGCAAATTCCTCACTCTACCAAACCAGGAGGGCTGGGATATTAAAAGGGAACTCACTCCAAACTCTCTGTCAAACGGATTTAAAATATGTTTACAGTCTGATGCATTCCAATGTATTCCTAATCCGCATTTACTTGAATGAGTAAGGAATATGTAAGCGTGGCTCTGGTACTAATTGTGTATGGACGGAGGAAGCAAATGGAATTAAATGAAGTGGTCAGCCTGGCCCTGGCTTGGCAGTGGTTGGCGGATAAGTGATGGATGCAATTAGACGTTGGACTGGTGCGAGGAATATATTATTATGAATGATAATAGGAATTCAATGCCAAATCCATTTGAATGGACTGGAGTAGGAGTTAATCTGCTGTAAAGCTAATATGAAATGACAGGGCAAATGTGTGTCCCTCCGACCCTCCGTTGAATGCTACACACCCTCAACCCTTTTCCTGTCTTCCCACTATACTAAACCACCAAATTGTACTCTACCCTAAATCATACAGTCACAGCCGAAACACATGGTGAATTGCTACAACACAAATGTTGGTCGGTCCTCAGTCAACTCACTCATTCCTATAAATTGTGACGTAAACACTTTGCTATGTGAAAATACCATCATCATTATTCTCAGTCTCAGCATTCCGTGTATTGCATACAATCCAGGGCTGCTCTTGGCATTTAGGAAATGTAGACTGAATGAGTCATTATGTGATGCTGCCTGTTGCCTCAATGATCTCAGAAAATGAAATGAACTGGTTTCACAGTCCAAGCTGGCAAAAACATTAATATGCAGATAATAGTTTTGAAGCAGATATCCCCATTCTTAGTAGATACTAAACTAATAACGTCACGGAACATTTACGGCACGCAAGAGGAGTTATGGGTTGTTGCGGGGCATTTACCTTATTACGTACGCAACAGGATAAATAAATTAAAAATTAATTACCCTTAAACCCGATCTACTACATAGCTTATCGCGTTTGGCTTTATGATAGTAAATCCTATTCTGTAATCTGTATCCCATGGATGAGTGCCAGTGGCCTGGCATAAAATTTTAATTTATCAAAAATTAATTTCGACATATAGCTGATGGCAATGGCTGCCGCAAGGGGTTGATATGTTATACTAACCGATAAAGTATTAGTTTCCCTTTATCACAATATGAATACAACATTGCATTCATATACAGAGGGTGTCCCACATTTATAAGATCGATTATATTTATTCTCTCAAAATTAACAATAACGTCCATGAATATTT
>JAAXYW010000193.1:0-51688 GCA_036851895.1 Orthonychiurus folsomi
TTTATTTCTGTGTCAAGCTATGAGAACTTCTATCCTTTCTACCCAAATATATGCTAAAAACTTGACTAGATCAAATAGATGTGCCTACGCCTAGATTTGGCTTGGTAAAATTGTTGTTGACTATCCCAAATCCTATCAAAGTTACCATACTGTATTCCGTTTCAGAAATCTTAAAATTGATATTGCTTTGTGCCCATACATCATGCCTATGATTCATATTTGCGAAGGTCACTCAAGTTGCACCTAGTTTTGCCATTGTGCAAAATTTATTCATAAGGTAAATATTGCAAGATCCGTGAGCAGAAATTTGCATTTTCTTTTAAAAACATCGCCATTTGCTGCATTCGATAAATAAGCCAGATCTAAATAGGTGAAAGTGACGTGACATTTTATGTTGTTTGCTTAAAACCAGTCTGGAACTCAAAAGCGAACAAATTATATTTACTTCGCATTTACAGACAAGACGTAGTACTGAGAACGTGTTCGCGTGCCGATTCTAACACCAAAAGTAACAAACTGGCAGAGAAAAGGAATGTAGATACTCCTGGAGGGGCACTATTGCACAGGTTGCGTTGTGACTGCGTCAAGTGCAAATTCAAAATGTCACTAACAAAGATATGAATAATTTTATAACCGTGCAGGCCAAGTGAATATTACCAGAGGCCGGAGGAAATTACCTTGCCGTAAAAATAAACAAACCTAGGATGGAATTTTCACAGGATTAGGATAAATAGGGAGGCTGGTTCCAATCAACCTTGTGTCAAGGTGCTGGCCAAAAATTATGTAAACATATGNGATTAGGATAAATAGGGAGGCTGGTTCCAATCAACCTTGTGTCAAGGTGCTGGCCAAAAATTATGTAAACATATGATTTGTCGGGACGAGCAACACGTCGCAGTTGTTGCTCCTGGACCCGGTATACCTCAATACACTATTTTACAATTTCTCGTCTTAAAATAAGAAAATATAATAGTTAAAATAAAAATTCTTTTATGCAAAAATATTTAGTTCAGTGCATATTTGAGGCATACGACCAAAGAAACAGAAAACCAGCTTCTCAAATATGTCAATGTGGTTATAAACGACGCTTTTGTTAGCGAAGTAAAGTTAATTGTGCGGAAATTGGTTTGCGTTTTGTCATACGTGGGGTTGTCTGCCTCCAGAGTAAATGTTGAAGAGTTCGGCAGCCACATGTGCGTTCAATTTTATCTTTATTTTGTGATAACGACACTTTTACTGCTTTCAATGTTTCCCTCAAGAAATTATAAATCAAAGCATGTGTTTCAGCTGAGGGCACATCTAGAATATGATGTAACCATCTAATACATATTCCGGCACAGGAAATTGCACTCGTGGCCGAGGAAAGTTAAAAAGCTAATGTGTAATATAATAATTATTGTTTTAAATGAATAAAGATTTTCAACTTACTTTTCTTGCGGCTCGTCGACAGCTGAAATAAAAGATGAAAGGTAGAGTAAATGTTGAAGAGTTAGGCAGCCACATGTGCGTTCAATTTTATCTTTATTTTGTGATAACGACACTTTTACTGCTTTCAATGTTTCCCTCAAGAAATTATAAATTAAAGCATGTGTTTCAGCTGAAGGCACATCCAGAATATGATGTAACCATCTAATACATATTCCGGCACAGGAAATTGCAGTCGTGGCCGTGGAAAGTTAAAAAGCTAATGTGTAATATAATAATTATTGTTTTAAATGAATAAAGATTTTCAACTTACTTTTCTTGCGGCTCGTCGACAGCTGAAATAAAAGATGAAAGGTGAATAACTTATTTTGGGCCTGAAGCTCGTTTGCACTTCAAATGAAGCGCACTGGCGCAGACCAAGCTAGACTAATATATTTAAAAAATAATTTAGGACTTACGACTAAAATTGAGATTAATTGATGCAAACACTTCTCCGTGTTTATTCTTAGCTTTTACACGATACAACCCAGCATCCGACTCCACAACATTGTCTAATTCGAGAACGACTAGATATTTATTTGTAGAAATTGATGTGATCTTGAAAACTGTTCGTTTGTCCGGAGAAAGTTCAACTTCTCCACGAAACCAGTTGATATCTGGTTGTGGCGATCCAACCAGTTGGCATTCAAATACCAATCGGTTTCCATCGTCCTCTTGCCTTAATTGTGGTTTTTGTGTAAAGGCTGGCACGGATTCTTCCGATGCTCCCATTTTCTTGTCACCAACCCGCCACTCCTGGGTGGCCTTTCACCGGGTTGACGACAGCTCAATCAATTCTTCTATCCACTCCCTTTTGGATCTGATTTCAAAATTAATACTTACTAAACTTAACTGATTTAAATTGTTTTCAATTATGAGCCCAGCGACGAAGCACAGATACACTTTGTATGTGTGGCGGACTGACTACACAATTCAGAAAGATTTTAGCGGATTGACTCAAATCGAACGGCGTCGAAATTTAAGATATACATCTTATGAAGGTCAGGCCGGGTTCTGCGGAAATATTTTCAAAGAACTCTGTTTGAGATTTTTGGAGATCTGTGAAGAGCAGATGTTTCTGTGAGGGTTAAGTCATCACAACGCTTTGCACTCAGTTCAGAATTCGGTTCAGTCATAAAAATCCTTCACTTGGAACTGCTAACCTTCTACTTATAAGAACCTCAGGGGAAACTATTTATTTTTGATATGTTCTATAAAGGTTTTGCCGCAAAGAAAGCTTTGTTTTGACTTCAAGTTTTTGCAGACGGTTTTTCCTTCTTATAATCAGCGGGAAAATAAGGCATGTATATGTACTTACAACAGATTATTCAATTTGGCAGGAAGCATTTCAGACGATCTTGTAAAAAATGTTCGCCAGTAAAGTTTTTGAATACACAAATCAAAATCAGTTAAATTGCCGAAAAAATATTCTTTTCTACGTTATTACTAATATACCAAATTTGCAATGGATGTGCTAAACTTGAAACAATGTGGGGTCCTTGGATTGGTAATTAGAGCCATGAACATGATTGATGTTGCTTTCTAATAATTTCCTCGCCTGATTTTTATTATTATATTATTATTACCTAAACTTAAAACTTCAACCCAAGATTAGACCTCTTCTTGCTTGGGTTGGCTTTGACAGGTCAAATTGTTAAGAAATATTCAGTTCGTGTTGCAATTACTGGAAAGAGTACAATCGTTAAGAACTTAATAAATTCCCGGGCACTCCGCTTGAACGATTATCTCCAATATTATAACGACGCATTCTGACGGGCATTCCTGTCACTCAAATCGAGTTATTTAAGCAAAGAGCAAGTGCAGTTGAACATAATAATTGACACGAGGACAAATCGGTCCGGATTTAGACTTGCTGAGCAAAACATGAATGTTGAAATTGCAACCGTCAGTACATCATTAATCAGTATGACATAAACATGCGTCACCTCGTCCATATTTAGGAAGTTGACGGCCAGAGTTTTATGTTCACCATTTGCTTGAATCATCACTAAATACTTTTGAGTGCATTCATAGCATTCAACCATTCCAGACTCCAAAGATTTTCAATACTTAATTCATTGAAAAATCAACTAAATCAACAACTAAAACTAAATCAATTCCATATAGTGCAGGCAAATCCTTGTTATGTGTTACTTACGTTGTAATTACAAATAAATTGCACAACAGGTGCTGTACGGGGTCATGCCTTCAAAGTCAAATGTAGCCAGTGCCAGTATTTTCCCCTCTAACGTACTCCTTGTACAATGTTTAGTTTAGTGCAAATTGAAGTTATGCAATTTCAAGTGCGAAGGCGGCCGTCGGTGAACCCAGACTAGTGTTCACTCAACTATGTGTTGGAATTGGAGAGCCAACGACGAAAAAACATGTTTCTGGATAAAAATAGATTTTCAGCGTGGTGCGGTACACACGAGATGAAGATTTGCCGAATTCCTCTCATCGTCAAACAACTTCCTACTTGCTTTTGCTTTGCTTTTCCTAGTTTTTTCCTAAAGGATGCGTGCGCGAAGAAGAGAGGATTCGATGCAGTCGTTAGTTGGGATTTTTAGAGGCGCTGGGAAAGCATGGAAACACTTGAGGCGGCTGCTAATACTTTTTCTTATGGTGAAATCTTATTGGATTCTTCTTTGTGGACTATGCTTAATCATTTTATTGGTGTATGTTGGCGGATTTACTAAAGTTTAATTCTTTCCATATTTTAGTAAATACCAGTGGAAGAAAACGTATACTAAACGGACTTTCTAGGTGATAGAAGCTATAAACATTAATTTTGTTAGCAAACTGAAAACTGAATAAGCAAATGACTTATTTCAGTCATCTTCAATAATTAGACTTGTTTACACAAATTATGCATTTTACCATCAAACTTTGCTCAGCATCAGCATTTTTTTCCAAAATCTGAATCCTAACCGCACTTTTAAATCTCGACTTGCATTTTAGAAAATTCCAAACAGTATTTAATTGGTAAGCAAGACTTGGCTTGCAACCGGCTACCTGTTGCAATTACAGTTAATTTTTAGAAAAGTTTGGTTTGAGGAAATAAGATTTTATTGCATACGTGTCTTAAAAAAACTCCGTTTCTCGGTGCAGCATATAATAATACAAGCAAATCTTAGCAAATCTGTGTGAAAAATATGCCTCACTGCATTTTGTCATGCTTAAGCTGGGTTACCGGCAACAGTTTACTCAAATGTACATCTTTGTGTGTACAAAGTTCTATTTTGAAATCAGCTCCCGACCTAAGAATTCAGGTCAGTCCAATTCTGTGGGGAATAGATTCCCAGGAACAGTTTCCGCAACACACGACGTTCTAATAGGCAGTTTATGAAGATGGAGGCATCCGTACGTCTGCATCGTTTATTCATACCGAAAAATGATAGCTGGAAGTAGCGCACACAGGAAGGGAACGGAAGCCATTATAAACAAATCCCAAACCACGAAAGGCGGAATGAAATAAGGCGACATTAAAAGCACCTGCTGAAGTGAATAAGTTCTAGAGTCATTTTCCCGACCGGAACAAAAACAGTTTGTCCCAAGTTTAAATTAAGGAACATGTGGAATAATTAAATACGTCCAGCTCAAGTGCGTGTTACGCAAATCCCACTAGCATTTCATCACCTGCTTATACGAATCTCATATAAAATTGGGCAAATTGCCAGGTGATTTTGTTCTAACCTGTAACTAAGCCGGAAATGAACTAGGCTGACTCGACTCTTAAATGCTAGGAACCAGGAGTGAGGAACCACAAAAATTTCCCGCATTTTTAGTTCAAGGCAGAATGAGTAGTAAAAAAGATTTTAATTTTTGTGTTTATATTCATATAGTTAACTTCAAATAAAACATCTATGAGGTTAAATGTTCCTCAATATTCGAGAACTTTTTACACAAGTTTGAACACTCATACATTGTTGTCCTTCATAAGTTCTAGATACGCCGATTGGTTTGACAGACTTGAGCCATAAAATTGTGAATTGTTATCTAGCCAACCAAAACAAATCCCTACTTTGTGGTTTCTTTTGCTTTTGAGACCTTCAATTAAAGTTCTTTCTGTTGTAATTTACAATGTCTTAAGAAAGCCCATATGTACATTGTGAACGAATTTAATCACGGACACTTCGGCTTTGACGGCTCTTCTTCGTAGGATCATTACTAACGGCGCACAAGAGTTATAATTTAATTTACTTTTTTTTTGCTTAAATCCGAATATTAAAATGTTTAAAGTGAATTCAAATTGGGGTGGAAATGGTTTCATTTGCAATTAATAGACAAATTTAATGCGACTGGGGATTCAGTTAACATTTGACAGGTGCAGGTGGCCGGGAATTGAACCATGTGTAGTTTTAATTTCTCATTATCGTTTTGTTAGCATTTAAATTTTAGGTGGCAAATATTTCTTTTTTGTACCACCACGCTACGGTAGAAATGTAGGAATCCACGGCAGGAATGTAATCAAGTGCAATGTTAGGCTATTTGATCTGGAAAGACATAATACTGGGTAAACATTTAGCGTGGAATTGCCCAAAAAATAAAAATATTGCGATTGTGAAATTATAATTGATTCTTGCTTTTACCCTAAAAACGATAGTATAATTATTTAATCCCAACAAAATTTGTGTGCTCAAATGCCGGAATGCAAAAAAAAAGTGTTTGTATGCAATTATAATGTAGACAAGGTAGAGTTTCCTTCCAAGACAATGTTGACATATGGGCAGTAAATTTCAGTAGTCCGAAAGAAAGATGACTTGGAGTGGATTCCTGTGGTATCTTGAAGCAATCAAGTCTTTCCAGATTGTTCTGTAGAAAATTGTGGGGTTGACATTCGTTTGGATATTTCCTCAGCCAGCGAGAAACTTTGTAGTCATGAAGTCAGGAAGTCTATTTCAGACTTCCGCGAATTTTACAGTAAGAAGCCACATCCCACTCGATACAAGAAGTGTACAGTGAGTCCTGATCCACATATCCCTCATGTTCTCAAACTCCAAATAATGTGGCAGCAAGGAAGGATTTTAAAAGGATCTTCAAGATGGCACACGCACACTGTACCACTTTGTACATTTTGCCAAGACAGAGAAAGATGAGAACCAAACGGGAGAAATGTCGAATGTTGCAGCGGTCCACTCCGCCCAAGTCAGTCCCATGTCTGAGTCAACATGTGCATTAATTCATGGAGTCTCGACTCACAGCAGGAGCTAAGGATACACCCTCAAATCATGGGCCAAACCCAGCCAAATCCCATCATTTCCAATGTAATAAATTAGCCGGTGAGGGAGTATCCCTTTAAATAAATCCAAGGCGGCTGACTTACGACTCATCGTAAAAGCAAATACATATTACTTGTCAAATTATTATGCAAAGTCTATCCGTGCACACTGGATCCCAGTGTGCGGAGTCGCCGGGCTCGTAATTTTCGGCAGTGGAAGAAAACAAAATTTTAACTACCTGTTAATTGACGAAAGTTTTCCTCCTGTCAAAGCGTCCTCGTCGTCTTCGTTGAGAACTCAGATATAACACACTAACACACAGAGATTGTCATGGTTACAACACGTTCCAACAGAGTTCGTTTTGAGTTCGAAAGAAAAATTTTTTTTAAATGGTCAACAGATGAGCAAAATGGCTCGGGTGAAAACCCCGGCCGGCGAAACTGAAGGAAACCCGGAAGATTTTTTTGAAGGTGCCTTGAAAGCGTAGAAAGAAAACAATAACGGAAAGAAGGAAGCCACAGCCTGCCGATTCGGAGATTCCCCAAACGCACTCCGTTCCTCGCTTCCACTCCACACAATCACAATCGAACAGAACAAGTTGAACGAGAAAAATTTCAAAACACGATGTTGTCTTAAAAATAGGACCGACGACTTGGTTTGGGATCGGGGGAGAATTACACCGACGGAGGGAACATCCACCCAGTCAGTCTACCCCCCTTTTTTTCCCCGCTCCCCCGAAACTCTTCCTCCGGAAAAAACTATCCCGATTTACTAAATCTCTCAGTTTCGGTAGTTTTTTTTTCGGAGCGAGGTAACTTTATCTTATCCCGCTGTGCTAACCATATATGTAAGCTGGTAAGCTGCCTACAAGTGAAGTTGGAGGTTCCAATGGAAGCTCCCTGCTTCCGCCATTTCCTTCACAACCGAAACACATAGTCGAAAAGGTAAGCTTTGCTTGATCCGAACCGACTTCCCCGCCTCCTCAAATGAATCCCGTCCCCGCTTCTCCCTCATCCAATCCATGTCGCACTGAAATACCTTAACAAAGGTCAATCCCATTGTCACTTGATGATGGACCGGTATGCAGGCGTCTTGACATCCATTATGCAATTTAATTCCTGTGGGTAACAACTACATTTCCTTGCGATTAATTATACGGCGGGGACGGCGGGGGCCTGGAGAATAGATCTTAACACACTTCTGAGACACGCGACTAGAAAAAAAATGACACTTGGCTTTCGTGCAAGGCTACTAAAACTAATTTCCGGGCTCCTAACGCACACATGTGAGACGCACAGGTGAATGCTTGGGTGAAGAAGGCTTGACTGGAAACCCTCGTAAACCCAGTTTCACTAATATCCTCAGCACCATAAAATCCATTTGTTGACAGGCTATAACTTAAAGTGTAAACGGTGAACTGCTTTTTCTGATTCACATAATTATGTGAAAGGGAATAAGTATAGATTTAGAAGAGTCGAATGCTTCCAGCCTTTCCATCACATAAAATTGGTTTAATCCCACTAATTCTAAATTCAATTCTCCTCAGATTTGTTTTCTGGCTAAAAAAAGTTTAATTCCTGTTCACAACATTTGCTAGCATATTGCTCAAAATACTAGGCAAAGATGTGCAATATTTTTTAGTCAAGTGTAGTTGGAGCTCCAGGCATTCCTGAAGCATCATATGCATAGATTAAGGATGTGTATGTCAGCCTTGATTACGATTTCCGAATCACGAGGAAAAGTAGGACTCTTCTCAAAATCATAGACCCCGAGTGGGCGAAGAAACGACTGCAGTTTTGACTAATAATCCACTCTCAGCAAATCGCTTGTCGGTTAGACTGACTGCCTTATGCCAGTAGCTGGGCTGATGCGTGTTTGAAAATGAAACCGAAATTTGGCCTCAAGTCTGCTTTAAATTATCAATTACAGTTTAGTGGAACGAAATGACGGCGGTGGCGGCCAAACTTTACCGCTAACCAATTTTAAGTATGTAATGAGCATAAAATCAAGTGATTTATCTTCCGTCAGTGTTTTTCTTTTGGAAATATTGTTGTTTTGGTGGCTAGTCTTTAAGAGGTAAAGTGGGAGAAAACGCGACGATCTTAATTTGCATTTTAGTTACATTTAACTTTTCCTTATTATTTTTATTTAAAATTCATCATGCCTCAATTTTTGGGTTCGATTACCCGCTGAATTTGAGCTGATAAAATTCAATCCTAGAACCAACTTCCTCCGCGAACTTACATAATACACTTCACTCTTGCTTTAAATAAGATTTGACTAAATTTTTTGTGTTCGGTGCTATTAATAAACGAGCAAGTACTCTCGGTTTATACAAGAGAATTTACAAAGAGTCTAAACTTAGAAAAAAATGTTAACTTGTTCTATCTTTATCCGCGGAAAGGAGAAGAGGAGGAAGAGGAGGTAGGTCGCACCGCATTCGCCAAATTGGCGAATGCTTACATTTTAATTTGAATGAATTCACGGGTTTTTACACAAGTTCCCACAAGATTTGACGCATTTGTGCTGAATGCACGGAGACGGAATGGAATGTCGCCTTTCTGTTATTTCTAAAACAATGATTATTTCGCTTAGAATGTCCAAATTGGAATTGTACTTTGTTGTTTTGTGTATTGAATTTTCTTCATTAAAACTGTTTTAAAATAATCTCCTAAAATAAGCCTTACGTTTATAGCGCTCGCATATTTTTTATAAATGATACATCAACGAAACAGTTTTTATTTCTTAATTAATAGCAAATACTCCTGAACAAGTTTTTCTTAACTATTATTGCAATAATGCAATATGCACGATTATAATCGAATAATTTTGTAGTTCCTTCGATGAGCGTTGAGTTTAATGAATAAACAGCTTCTGCACTTTCGCCAGCATCTAAATTGCGAATACACATCTCAGAAGTCGTCTTCTCGCGATGCAATCCCAATCCAGATCTAATTTGGATTTTTAAATTAGCGGCATTTAACATTCAGAGTTAATTACATTGGAGGTGAAAATCAATAAATATAAGTTTATTGCATAATACGTGCATAATGCAAAATATTAAAATCATGCAGTTAAATTAAAGAGGTATTTTAACGATGCGATACGATGCCGCAGCCAAAGCAGAACGACTTTCTGCATTTTCGCATGTAGAGAAGTCGGCGATAAAATGATTACACGCCTTAGAATTGATAAGGCATCAATTCATTGCTTGCACGTTGAATAGTAACCTATACGAAAATCAAAGCTGCGACGGAGATAAGATTCGCCTTGGCTAACTAAATATCTTGACTGGTTAGCCACTTACCATCATTAAATGCCCTGACCTAACCAAATAATTTATGTGTATCTCCTCAACCTACTAAATGAGACTTTTGAACTCTAACGATCCAATATCCAAGTCCCATGTAGTCTAGCGGCTAGGATATCTGGCTTTCACCCAGAAGAACCGGGTTCGATTCCCGGCATGGGAAATTTTTTGTGTTTTTTACAGAAAATATTATTTTAAGTCAGTGCAATTAATAAAATATATGGATTATAAAGTATCCAACCAAACTAGCAGTACTCCCATGCGCGTGTGGAAGAACCATTCCATAAGTACATGCACATTCCTGTAATGCTAATCCAATTACTCCACCTGTCCAGAAATGCTGACAGATTTTACAAAACCCGCTCTCCGGAACCTGAGATGCGTGTTTGCTAAGTTGAAGCGGAGTGACATTTATCATTGGAGACTCCATGTCAACTGGGCGGATCCCCGACGACCTGGGCCGCATTCGTTGTTACCCTTTCCATACTACTACAATGCACGCAAAAAACGTGGACAGGTAAGCAACCCAGGAGATGAAATGCCCGGAGCAGAACGGCCAGGCAAGGATGAAATACATGGGATGAACTGCACACAACAAAAATCCAATCAGTTCAATGCCTGCTGTGTGTTGGGCGCTGCCGAAGGCTTTTTACTTTAGGATTCGCATTTATTAAACTATAAAAATATATAGTAAACAAATTTAATGCTTTTTATTACCCATTCATGGGAATAAGTAGTGATTAGTTGTGCAATTGACTTGGCTTCGGCTTTAATGACGCTGAGAAAGTAAATGTTTTGTAATTGTGGAGAGCAAGGGTGCTGGCTCTCCGGCACAGACCGCCTTTAATGTCAACTTAATTAATAATGACAGCATTCAATGGATTGGAAAGTCAAATCATAAGTGTCTGGGAATTGATAAAGTATTTGTGAGGTGTGAGCAAAGTGTTTTAATTGGATAACGTGATGTTCTCTGCTATTTTTCGAAGTGTGGCTGTACTACTCATCCCGGTGGCTCTTCTATTTGGTAAACACAAGTTTGCGTTTTTCGAAGCCGTTTTCTTCTTCGCGTGATATACATCAATAGTAAACATTTTGAATTACACATATGTAGAGCGGAATACATTAATAATCATAATGCGAAATTTATCGAATGCAGAAAAATACACGATTAAAATATTTGAAAAGGTTTAATGACACTTTCCCATCAAGTTTTATTCACAATGTTTCATCAGAGCGCGATTTTGTGATATTCAAGTATTATCGAATGTGAAGGACGAGAATAATTAATTCTAATTTAATAATTTAACAGCAGATAGCCTAGCCGCGGGGAATCATCTTGGATGCTACTTGCGCGATCGGCCCTTCGAATATGAATCCGGAAGTGGGGCCAACGGTAATAATGCCAATCCGATTAATGTTAACAATGGAATTCCTCTCATCCCAAATTCTGCGAGCAATGATGTCTCAGCAAATAAAGACGCAATGGACCTATGGTTTTCCCCTGGAGAATCTTCAACAGTATTTAACGTCAACAAATGTATTAAATCTTGCCGAGGCTACTCCTTCAGGTATGCCAAAAGCTTTTTTTATTTGTATTAATTATTATATTAACATGAGGTACTTATTGCTGTGTAGGTTCGCTGGTATATTTATTGGTGCAAGCAAATTAGAATGCTTGTGTGGCAGTAGCTACGGTAGGAATGGAGAAGGAAGATGTGACAGATGTTCCAGTGATGATTCCTTGTATTGTGGCTCTGACAATTCCGCCAGCATCTACGATACGGGATTCAAGGGTAAACCAAATTGTCCGGACTCATTGTAGTATTTTTGACCAACGTACAATGTCTAATCGCATTTGGACAACGATTTCAGTGCCTTCTCCACCGCAGCAAATTATGCTGCTTCACAGAACAGAGAAAACACTTAAGATTTCTTGGGTTAAACCAATAGCGCCAAATGGTCCACTTACTGGATATAATGTTACTGCTAAGGGTATTTTCTCATATGCACTGGTATGGAATTTTTTGTTTTTCAGTACATTGCGTCGATTGCGTAATCAGTTTGGGTCACATTATTTTTCATTTTTATTTAAATAGTCCCCAAGTACTTTGCAACTACGGTCCTGGAAAAGTGCTGAAGCAGATGAAGAGATGACAATCACTGGATTGACGCCAGGCTCATTGTATAGTATTACCGTTTCGGCAATAAATTCTGAAGGGGAGAGCTTGCCGGCCACTGCAACAATGTGGACCAAGTTGGGAGGTAATTCAAATGTTACTACATTAGGCATTTATCAGGCAATGATTTGTTTGGGCTAATTTAGTTCCCGACCCACCACCCTCGCCTAAAATCATTCGCCAAGATGCCACAACAATGATGGTAAGAACTATTTTATAAATTTTAGTAGTTTATACTATAAGTTAACTAATAAAAATTATAATAGTCAAGTGTGACAGTATGAAGAAAATTGAACTTGAGAAGAAATTGTGTTAATGTCTAAACATATGTTTCCGCAGATCTTGATCAGGTCAGGAAGAAACACAAAAGGACCAGTGAGTGCTTATCGAGTGAGTGTTATATTTGATTTCTTACTTGACTAATTACTTTTTTAACAATCTAGAATTATATTTCACACGATATAAGCCATGAGTCTTACAGGATTTGGGGAAAGTCACACTTGTTTTATTTTGTTTAGAGCCCCACAGCACTGTCCCTTTTAATTCCATTACCTCACTTTTATGGTTTATTTAGCTGCGCACTAATTCGGCAATTTGTTTTTCTAGCTTAGGTTTGAGTCGAGGAACCCCCACAAAGCTGTTACCATATTCAAATGCGAGTTTTTCTAGTAATTCTTAAGATTTGGTCTACTCGACATTTTAAAGAACTAGTCAGATCAGGCTCATTTTAGTTTATGTTATGAAATTGTTTCAACTCTTGGCTTGGTTACGTTCCGCCTAATTTCTAATGCAGGTTGATTCATCATTACTGTTGAAATTATTCTATTGCTTAAATTTTACAACTTTGGATCATGTATTATTGTTCCTGAATAAAATTTCAATATGTCATCGTTTTAAAAGCTACTCTGATCAATCACAACTATTGTGCAGGAGGGGTTTAAAATTCCTCAGAGTCTAACTTTTAAAATACCGCATTGAAATTTTTTTTCAAATTTTCCCATATGCAAACCCTCGTGTCGATTTGGACTTATATTTGGCTTAAACCTCACTCAGACACGCGCTATATTTTGTCGAAACGAAAGCAAATGATGAGGAAGGGCTTAATAAGATTCTTCTGCACCTTTTCCGTTTCCTACCTATTGTGCATAGACATCTATTAATCATTTGGATTTGTCTACAGGTGGCTATGATTGACGGAGCTAGAAAGAGTTTCTTTAATAAGGATAAACCCGCTATCTGGAATGACACTGTTAGGGTTGGATACCCGCATTACATTGCTGCAGAGTTCTCGCCAGACGTCAGTTACCTAATTTTGATAGGAAAGTTGACTCGTCCTAATGATGCGTCCACAATTAATTGTTTCTTTGATATCATACATTTCAGGACATTCCTCCAAATGGCTTAACATTTGTGGTCGGAGATGGAAAGAAATACAGATCTTATTATAATGGACCCTTGCCAGAAGGTCACTGGCATCCTGCTCTTGTAGTTGTTAGTTCCATGGATGATTACACCGAGATCTCATACTCTACTTCCTCTCATTTACAACATGCTGACATAGATCAAACAAGCCCAGACAAAAAGGAAAAAGTTAATGGTTAGCAAATTCTGATAACCAGTTTAGCCAATAACTTGAATTTGATAAGCACTTTTTATGTCAACTTACACATTTTTGGATATTAACAGAGCTTCATAGACGAGACGAGGACTTAATTGAGATTATTGGGCCCGATTCTGGTGTTCTTATTGCACTCTGGGTTTCAATTGGAGTCGGTGTTGGAATTTTATTGATATGTGTTGCTGCATATGCAGTTCTCAAGTTGAATTTGATTCCTAAGCGAAGAAGGCCACATTCAAGACCGCCATCACGACAATTTGAAAATCATCAGCTAGCAACCCGAGAGTCTTCGGCCTTTTCATTAGCTGTATGAATGATTATAATTTTTAGACAAATTAACTGTGTGATTTATGATTGCTTCTGCCACATATAGCACGACAACGAATTGTGCTATTCACATGGCGGCTATGTCAATGATGAAGATCTGAAAAACATATGCTTGGAGAAATTAAAACAGGTTTGGAACGTTCCAAGGAACTTTATGGATATTCCTGCAGATGACGAAGAAAGCGTAGAACTTCTTGGACGAGGCAGATACGGCCCAGTGTACCTGTCCTCTCTAAAAACAAATGGGGATCCTGTGACGCAATATATAATTCCCGACTCTACGTTTAAATCAAGTAATTACATGGCATAGCTATTTCAGAAGAATGGCACATAGCCTAATGCAGTAACTGAGTCGAAACATAAAATATTTAAAAATTCAGAAGATGGGAAGAAGACGACACTGGAAGGGAATGACGAACTGATCGCGCACTTGGATGAATTGATCAGAATCCAGCCACAGCATGTCAACCTAGTGAAACTAATTGGATTTATGGAAGACGGAGATTCCATTCTCTTTGCAGTCGAATTTGGTGGAGTTTCTCTGAAGAGTTGGCTATTAAATTACAGGCAATTTGACGAAGAAGCGAAAGCCAATCCAATTTCTGCGTACAGCCTCCTCTTCTGTGCCATGAATATTGCTGAAGCAATTTTCCATCTTCATTCCTTCAAGGTACTTTACTTGTGTTTATGAAAGTTTTAATTGTAAGCTGAGGTGAAGAAGCACCAAGAACGATTGCTGTTATATATTATGTAAAATAGATAACACATGGCCAGCTGGCTGCATGCAATGTGTTAATCACAGACATTGAAGTTCCAAAAGTAACGGGCTTTGGACTATTATCTTGCAATCCATTAGACGAGGTAAGCTGTGAACTTATTAAATGTGGGTAATTCTTATCTTTCTAACTTTGTGTTTCACTGGTTCGCAGGAGAAGGATTACACTAGATGGAATTCTGCTGAGCAATTCCATAACAGATGCGTGAAACCTTGTGACATATGGGCATTTGGCGTTTTGCTATGGGAGATTGCAACGTTAGGTTTGTAGGTTCCTATTGTAGGTTTAGTGAATTGATTTGTAAACTATACAACGTTTATCCCACAGGTGGAACGCCATACCATGATATACATAATGAAGATTTGCAGAAACGGGTTGCTCGGGGATCACGACCAACTCAAGTAGAAGTTATTGGAGACTCCCTTTACCAAATAATGCTGAATTGCTGGCAGATTGATCGGGATGAGAGACCTGATTTTGGAAAGCTCAGTTGCTCCATTTATGAGTTATTACCTCAAAGTGTTGTAAGGAAAAATGTTCTTGTTTATTAATTAGTCACGTCAAAGAAAAAATATGCAAATGTAAAACATACATTAATCTTACTCCTTGCAGGAAAACCTTTTCATATCTTCGTCCTTCAATTATCCGCCCTATATCCACAACAATGAACATATCAAATGAAAACCTTAGCTTAAATTAGAAGATTATCAACCTGGTCCTCCAAGTTCTTTGTGATACAGCTTGTGTCAGGCTGACCATTATGAAACGTATGTGGCTTGGAAATTTAAACTGCTATCTGAAGATTTAGCTCTAATCGGTGGACATCTCTTCGCGCTCCACATTTTTATTTGATCCGCATTAATGATCTCATCATCATGTGAATAATACTCCAACATATCAAGATAACTTTAAAATAAGTCTAGTTAAACCGTAAACAAATGCAAATCGAGAAGCTTTTAAACGAAGCCATGACATTTTGCCGACGCAACATCGTTTGCATCTTATGCATTAATGTTATTAGTGATTAATTAAGTGAACAAGCCAACATATTTACTTACACTTACTCGTGGCTGTTACTTTTTAATTTTAGGTGCAAGAGTCAAAATTGTTAAAAGGAAATCCATCTTTGTACTTACAATTTATAATTTATAAGTTTATTGCTAATGCCATAATCGAGCAGATCGGAAACTTTAGAGGGCAGAGTTAGCTTGGCCTATTAATCTCAGTTAAGTATCTTTGTTTTTGGTGCTGAAACTGCTTTAGTTATAGCTTTAATGACTTACGAATCCCAACTCTAATTTTTGTGTAATAGCTTAATTTACCATCAGCCGTCCCATATGTACAACTCTCTACCCATCAGTGGTTGGGTTATGCGTGTGCCTCATATGATGTGCAACGCAGCCAATCTGCTCTAAAGACATTTTGACAATGAATCTCAATATCAGACCTTCCAATTTAACTTTGATATACATGACTATGACTGCCAATTGTCATATCCTAAGAATCTCAAAAGCAATTTGTATTTTATTAGTTTTTTGTCTAACCTTCAGTCAGTAGTCAGTACTCTGAATTCTTGTACTGGAAAAGTTCACGCATTTACTTGGATCGGGGGAGTCCCGGTGACTAGGTATTTGTTGGGCGGCAAGTTAATTGGGTATTGCTTCCCACTGTGCAGGAATATCGAACGTAATGCGCTGCTCTCTTTTGCACTTCATAAATAGATTTATAGAAAAATCAAAACTGACCGTATTCATTTTTAATTTTTGTCTAAATGACAAATCATGTGAACCGGTAATTTAGAAATCAATGCTTTATCTGTTTGCTGTTTAATAAAAGAATTAGCACAATCCCACATTGAATTCATTTTTTTCAATTTTCATTTAATTCAACAAAAGCACACATTTGCAACAACAATACTTCTAAAGGACTCTCCTTTGTGGCCGCTATTGCAGTCCCATGATACCTGACACAAAGCAATAAAAAATACACACATATAGACATAACTTCCACGCTTTCTATAAACATTGAACGATTATATTAAATATGCGCCAGGAGCAGGAAATATCCTAGACAAACTGATCTAATATAACGCTCTAACAATAGACTAAATAGAAATGAGAAGCAGCTTCTTACTAATGTAACCATAACATTTGATTTTCAATCATATTTCCAAAGACGCGGTATGGCGTCCTCCAATGTGAAGAACAATACTAGTTATTCGGACATTTGTAATCATCTAAAGCTTATGTGAACCAACTATGTTGCACATACATGATCAAGTGTGTTAATATTATCACCCATTTTTGTAGTCTACATATTCTACTTTAAGAAATAGAAGCAGGTTTGACTCTTTTGATAATACATTTTGTTTCTTGTACATTTTATATACTCAAACCCACACTTTTGCAAACTCACCGTAAAAGGTGACAGAATAACATGGTTATAAAAAAAATAAATACTAGGATTCAAAATTCTTTTGATATTCATAGGAATTACAACCGAAACATAAGAAACTACTTGACGCTTTTAATTTGTGATAATTTTCATGTTTACAGCATATGTGAAGGCTTAGGCCATTGGACGTACAAAAGCATTCTCAACCTAGCGCCACACTAGCAGCAGGAGAACCTTCACTTAGCTTATTCAGCTTGAGAATGTATTTCATCGTTTGTAGCGAAGAACATATTGGATATATGACATTAAGCTTGAACTAAGAATGAGAGACACACAGTTCCGTATTTAGCTTATTTGTTACAGGGACCCTGTTTTAACAGCACACATATTCTCCACACACGCTCTCGCCCAGTTTAACGGTGTTTCAAGAAATATCTTACTGAAATTATGTTGAAAACCAACTGATCTCAGCTGCTGCAATTTTTAAACTGAATGGGATTGAACCAAACATGATAATATTGAGGTTCACTTGCACTGGGTTTGAACCTGGACTAGACTGGTTTGGATATTTCCAAATGAACTGTCTTACTGTCTAAAATAATACCAGCCAACTTAATGAATGATTTAACATCACCAAATTCAGACAACCATTCCAACATAAACTGAAGTCGAAAAATTTAGGGATACAGTTAACCCAGCGGCGGCAAATTCTCAAACTACCCGAAGTTCCTACAAAATACGATATACCCGTACGTTAACAATTTATTGACATTGAAAAAAGAGACCATTGTCATTAAGTCTTTATCAGTGTTTCTTTACCATCTACAGGTACCTTGCGCAAATAACTATCTTATACTATACGGATTATAATTTAATACAAAACCATACCTTAAAATAGAAGGTGTGCTTTCACAGAAAAATGAGATAAATCTGCCCAATTACAGCGTCAAAAATTTTAAGTCATAGCTACTTCTCCATTTGATGATAGAGTACCAGTCACCCGGCATCGGTGAAGGATTGCCCTTTCATAAGCTTTTCGCACGGCCTTTTTGTCATTATGTCTCCGTGTTTCCAGGTGTTCCCTGTCTAAGGAGGGATCGTGACCAAGAGGTTCCAGTTGACTCTTTACAATCCATTCCCTGGAAAATAAATATATATATGCATGAGTTATGACAAGTTATAATAATCATAATCCTATTACCAAGTTTGTTACTTAATAAGACAAAGAATTACTAAATGGAGATTTTTGATTTTTTTAAATGCTGAACTTACCATGTTCGCTTATTATCGAAGCACAGGACAAGAAATAAATCCTCCTTGCTTTTAGGCTTCTTCAAGATCACTTCACTCGGTGGACCAGGAATGGTGACGCCGTTCTCTGTAAGACCAAATGGCGCCTCCGGGTTCACAACCAGGGCAGGGTACCAGGACTCATCCTTGCATTTGGACCAAACAAGGTCCATGGCTTTCGGGTGAAACTCGCCACGATTAAAACATCTTTCCAAAACCAGGCCTTCCTCCTCCTCCTGCTCAACAACTTGAGGTGTTGGTGGAGAACAGAATGTCTTACGCTGTGGAGAATTTTCTCTCGGTTTCAAAGGTCGATGTTTCCGTGGCTTGCTGGTTCCATTGTCTTTTAGTGGAGAAATTTGAACTCTGGCAGGAGAAGAGTGAGGTGGCGCACCAATAACCTTCTTGCGAATCTTAACTGGTTTCTCAGAGGGTGTAGAACTACTTGAACTAGAACCCGATGACGAGGAAGAAGACTGTGAATCGGACTCCGAATTAGAATTCTCGTCGGACGCAGGGTCAGATTGACTACAAGATGAAATTCTGGACTCAGGCCTGGAATCTCCTTCATTATCGTCTTCATTCTCAAAGTCTTCACTGTTTGAATCCAACCCATCACCACTAGATCGATAAACTAGGAAGCTCTCAGACTTCGCTTTTGACATCTCCACACTGCCTACTTTGCGTGTGATCACTGTATTTGTATCAACCCGCTTTTGGCCTCTCCTTTGTACCAAATTAGATGACGATTTACTACTGCTGAAATTCGAAATAACCGGTCTTGGAGGTGACACTTGCGTGTGATTCGTTCTATGGTTAGAAATTGAATCATGGCCTGCGATATCATTCCAGGGGTTAGTTTGGTGTTCAGATGAATTATTAAAGCTATTACTAATAAGTAGTGGGGTTGGAACAAGCGGGATTTGTCCTGACATTCCAGAACTCGTATTTGTAGAAGATGCATTGCCACTGAGCCTGGTTGACCTCATTAGGTTTCGGCGTACACCATGATCAGTGTTAGCTGATTCTACCGCTTTTTTAGTGCTGGGCGGCGATTTCTTATTGGAGAATAAAACAGAAGTCCGCCGGTTAACTCCTGGTGTAATTTTAACTGGTGTCAGCAAACTAACATTTCCAGCAGTTGGCTTTGGTGAGGTGCTCTCAATAGCTAGACCAGATCCAGAAAGTTTCCTTGATTCCCTTTTAGTCTTACCGATAATAGGCTTGACTTTAATTTTAATCGGAGTACGTTCTGTTTCAGACGCTGTAGAAGTAGCCACCGCACTTAGTCGTCTGGATTTTCGCGGGGTAACACCAACGGAGTTTTTGTGTATTTTAATAAGTTGTACGCTATTCTTTCTAACCACCGACTGCTTTGCAACTTTAACTCTCGGAGAAGAGACTACTGTCTGCGGTGACTTTATTTTCTTTAATGGACGTAAGGCACGCCCCTCTTGTTTGTTCGCAGGCTTGGTGTCACTATTTGCTTTAACAGATCTTCGGAGCTTCACTGGAGTAATTTCGAGTGTTCGTATTTTCGGAGGAGGTCGTCGAGAAGGAGCGGATGCTGCACTTGGTAAAGGAGGTACACGTTTCGGTGTATTACCAGAAGGCAACTCGTCGCTCTCAGAATCACTTGTAATAGCACCACTAGCTTTTTTAAGCTTCCTAGCAGCAACAGACTCTTTGTACAATTTGTAAGATGTTTGACTGCTCTCCTTAGCATGCCGCGACCTCCTGATCCTGATAATTTCCAACCTGAAACATGATCAATATAACGTGTACGTGAGCTGCCATCAATCAAAGTGATTACAAGAGTATATAGTTTGTTAGATGTTAAAAAAATAGTTTGTAGTTGTACTTGGCATGGCAGTGTTAAATTTAATTAAAGCTTGCATACCTGATTTTATTAAATTTCTTCTTGCGAGACTGTGGATGACTTAGGCTGACGGATTTATCCAAAATCTGTTGCAGCTTGGCAATATGATCATCCAGTGGCAAATCAAAACGAGTCTCGTCGTCCAAGACCGCCTCGACTAAAAAAAACCCATAGCAAGTTAGCGCACCATTTTCAATTGTTGTACACAAATTAAATTTCGAGTTTGCTTACTTTCGTGGTAGATTTCCTCATCAGACAAAGGCTTGATGACAAAAGGTCGCTCTAGCAAATGCATCCCAGTCCTTGGATCAAATCCAATTGACTCAATTTCTCTACGACCTTGTCTAATAATCATGCCGCCTATTTCTCTTATGCGAACCGCAGATTTATAAAACACTGTATCTTTGTCGTTATACTTAATACAATTCTCTATCATCAGGTTGAAGTCTGCTTCAAGTTGATCGACTGATGAGTACGCAAATGACAAGACCTTCAATTTCATTGTGCCGAGGTCCATTGGATTTGATATTACATTCAAATAGTCAGGCACCTCATCCGTGTCAACCGGTTCAGCAAAAACATGATGAGTATCTTTAGACTTAATCTCATCTACAATCCATTTCATAACAATGTTGAACGGCCTCTGCTGCAGTTCACAAACTCTTTGCTTTCTGAATGATTTAACCCGAATTCAAATTAGGTATAGACAATTCAGAATTGAATAGTTTCTTAATATAAACGAATGTACGTACGTTTGAATGTCCAACCGCTTTAGTTTTTCCCGCTTCCGTACTAATTCACATAGTAATCTCGCCTTTTCCAAATCTTGTCGGAGTCTCATGGAGTATCTATAAATGTTCATCGACTCCTTAGCCTAAAAACAAACAAAATGTGGTAGAACCAGGAATTCTAACAAACAGGCAGACAACTTTCGGTAAAACCGGACAGATATGTATCACTTTTGTGCAAATCATACCGTTATATACACTATTTGAACTAAATTTTGTCAGATACATTATTAACCCACACATGTATACACTATGACATTACACCTTTCACTTACGCTTGTCATGCGTGGACATATATATGCATACTTTGTTAAAATTAAAAAAATTGGGCGGCCGGAACTTCAACCGAAGCGTTAACAAATGCACAGGTGCTGCTATCGACAAATATACAAACTAAGCAATAGCCACACGCGTATGCCTTTTGTGTACCCTCATGCATAATGATAGATCCATATACATGATAATGATCAACAGATTTCGCACCATTTATAATTTATCAATTGTAATATGGACACCATTATGAATACCATTGACTTCAAGACACCCGTTGCATTCAACAGAAGTAATACGCAACAAATGCCCACCCACTGCATGCGCACATATTGTGGGTTCCCGATGTACCACAAATAGCCTTATATTCGCAAAAAAGCAAAGCAAAACTACAAAAGCTAATACCATTATTACTTTGCAATTGCAATATCAAGAAAACTATAGCAGTGTGGCAGCGAACGACTGCCATCCACTGCATTTTCAACCTCATGGGTTTGAGATTGGTTTCAGCTTTATGTATTACTCGCACTACATGTATTCTAGATAATTATTTGCAAAATATTATACCTCAGTGTCAGTTGTTGGACGTAGCACTCCACCGGCGCTTCGATTATGGTGCAAAGACGAGGCCTGAAGTCGTCGTAGAAGCGGCACACCATTTCTTGTTTGCCTTAATATTAAAACACTATTAGTTTCTAGCCCAGCTTTCAATTTTAATAACCTTCATTTTCAAATAGCTTATTAGACTATAAAAAGTCGTCCTTTACCTCTTCAATTTCCAATAAGCCATCAGACGTTGGAGAAACTCTTGCTTTTTTGGAAATGAGACTTCAGTGGCAAGTTGGGCCAAGCGGTCAGGGGGTATTGTTGGAACTGAAACAACGGGAATCGCCTCTCTTTTCTCGGCGAGCATTTTCCGAGTTTGCTTCATTTTTTGTCTGGGAGAGGGTGACGAATCGCTGTCTTTATCCTTGCGCTTCTAAATTCAAATAGAGTACTATAAATAACTGTTTTCAACCTTGCGAATTGTGTACCCGAGTTCTGTGAAATCAAGACTCAAGCAAAAAAAGCAGAAAGATAACAAAATAATATTCCGTAAGCAATAAGAACAAAGAACACGTCCTAAAATTACAAGCCAGATTGACAGGCTGAATCAAGCATTACCCTTTCAGACTCTGGAGGTGCATGGTTATCGCACCAGGCCGTTTTCTTGAGGGTTACAGAGGAAGCGTCTCGAACAGTATCCATTATCATGCAAAGGTTTGCTTGTTGTGCACACGTCACATGAAATGCTATGAGAACATCAAAAATTTGAAACCATGTTTTCTAGACCTTTGCCAAAGCAATACCTATAACTAATATACTAATAAAAATAACTACGATTATTTTGTACCTGTGTAGCAGTTGGATTTGTGGCATTGTATGCAGGCACCAATTCCCTTCTGTTTACAAATGTAGCAAGTGAGTCTCCATCGAGCAGGAGGAATGTTGTCCAAGCTATCTATTGGCTCCAGAAAAACCTTTCAAGTAAACATTAACTTTATGTAAATATTATATCTTCGATTAAAAGAACTGTGTTAGTGATTATAATAACGCAAAGAATAAAATGCCATCTCATTGTCTACAACAGAGCGCACTTTTCACTTACCGTATTCGCGAAACAAACTTCAGGTATCCAAATTGCACAAACTACGTGGGCCCACCTGGAATCATCTGTTTGCTTAAAAGCACCGCCCTTATTTGGGCAAAGAGCACAATCCACCGCACGGGATGGACTTTGAAGACATCTACGGCATAGCCATTGACCTTCTGGGATATAGGGCACACCTGTAATTCCAAATTAGCATCAGCCATTAAGTGCCTATTCCCGATTCAGATCATTACAGTAATCGTTATTTGTAAGTCTTGACAGAATAATGTACGAAGTAACACAATTAAGAATATGTATTAAGCAGGCGTTCAAGCGATTGTCTTTCGCTGAGCTGCGTACTTGGGTGATAAATATTTTTCGACTCAGTAATACAGGTAAAAGTTCTAATTGTAATAATACAATAATACATTCACCTGATTTTGATTAAGAAAATTGACCCTCTAACACTTAACAAAATTAAAAAACTAAAATCAAGGAATCATACAGTTCGGCGTTACAACCCGAGTCGAAACCTATTGGCGAGGGGTTAACCAAACCAGAGCCGAGGTACAGGGTTGCAACCAATCTTTGGCATCAATGGATTTCAATAACCATTCAATCTACTATATTATTATACCGATCTCCAAGAAAGTGTGAGAGAATAGAGCATCTTTAATCTTTATAGGAAGTCTCTTCCTAATGAGAGGTGGCACCCGAGGGGCATGGGCGCAGACGAGAGGCGTATACATTGTAATGTTTAATTTGGTCAGAGATAAGTTTATAGTGTTTCGCTTGGCTAAAGGATGAAGATCAGGTGTAAACCCTATAACAGGCTTCAACTGATCGGGTCGATCAATACATACACATTGGGAGACAAAAACTGAATTCATACTACACTTATAGTTCTGGACGTCAACTCCAGGGCCTAAGAAAAGTGCGAAAAAATATCAATAAACCTCACCATAACATTCCTGATGAACAGCTAAGTTGCACATGTCACAAAACAGAATAGCATTACTGTTCTGGCACTCTCCGTCCATACAAATGCAGCAAACTGCATCGTCGTCAATTAGTGGATGGTGGTCTATACCAGTGCTTTGCATCTGTTACAAAGATTGAAAACAAATAAGGATTTGATCACTAAATAAGACTTGACATACCACTTATATACGCATCGAATTGGAGTGGAGGAAACATACCTGGAAGTAGGATTCCTTCTCCAACCTGTCCAACAAGAACTCCATGCTTTCAGGGTCAACATCGAGCAACTTCTTCTGCCGTCGCTTCTCATTCATAAGCTCTAGCCACGCACAGTCCTCTTCATCAAGATCATACTCAACCTCATTCTCAACGTCGTCGACATTTCTCTCTATATATCGAATATAGGAATTTGGCATCGGAGGAGCAAGTTCATGCTCAAATTCAAGCATAATACGAAATTTGGCTTCCGGCAGTTTCGGAGACAGAGACGTCCTCCGGGTGGGGCTAATATCACTCACAGGAGTGTTCATCAAATAAGTTTTTGTAATTTTGGTCTTCCCTCGACTTTGGTGCTTGTCGACATTCTTCTTGGCACTACGACTTAAATTCCCAGGCTTGTCCTTGCTAGGACTCCCTTTCTCCCGTAAGCCCTTCTTATGATTTTTCTCAGAGTGAAGCGAGGAAGACGTACATGGGGTTTGAAAAATCCAGTCGTTGCTTAGACTGAACAATCCGTCCAGATCTGAAGTCTAAATTTGAAATAAACAAACCCAGTATTTTAGAGCCAAATGCCACTACTTCCAAATAGCATATACCACCAGTCATTTATAAAACTTAATAATTTCATGACGGAGACGGACATTAACTACTTTTTTTTAATCCAAAAAATTAAAATTATTCTACGTTCCAAAGAGAGGGGAAAACTAGTTGTAGTTCTTAACTGGCCAAGCAACTTACTACAGGAGGTACGTAATTATCATGAAGGAATGAAAGTGAAATGGTGCCGCCTTCTTATGGATAGCTTCTTACTTACTACTGTTGCAGTTTTATACTTTATTGCAATTCTCTTGTTAATGTGAATTTTGCTCTGCATTGGCTAAGACTGGTGTCAGAAAACATGCTAGTAGTATTGAAGGGATGACACCTCTGCTATAGTACTATATGGCATATCCTCTATATGAGGAAAGGAAATGGCTCGATAATCGTTCGAACTTAATTCACTTAGAAGAAATTTCAATGAAACTTCTCGTATTTTCAGTAAACAAACAAATCGGATTTTACGGTAGCACGTTCCGAACCACCGGGATCAGAAATGCTTTGCAGCAATCGTTAAAACATGGGTGCAATTGACATTATGACAACCTCCCACAAGCGACTTTGGGAGACACCGATGTTCGCTGCGCGGATCCAGGGAATGCGTTGGCATTTAATACTATCGTCTCAGATTACTATCGCATTACTATCAGTAATACTATCGTCTCAGATAATCGTCTCAGATTCTACAAAACTACCTTTACTCACACTCCACATAAACTCCCCGGGATGTAATTGAAAATGTTTACAAACCAAACACTGAAACCAAATTTTGTATTGTGTAAAAAAAAGATGAATGTTGTATTCTGAGCCTGTATGGCTACCTTCGTTGTGAAGGCAGAGTTTTCTTTTTTGAATAAAGAAAATTTTCTCTCAGAAATACTAAGTATTTCAAATTGAAATTTAACATTCAAGATTCCCCCAATCACAAATTACTCACTTAAAATGTCGCCTAGCACAATACAAAAGCAAAAATTCAAATTAGTAGCATCCCTGACGCCTAGCTCTGCCCTTGCCAGTATACATCTGCAAATATCCATTGCCATTCTCCCTTTCTCTCACCTTCTCAAGAAGTGGAATAGCGTCAAAGACACCAAGTCTTTCTGAGGTGCCGTCGATGTCAAATTCAACAACGCGAGGAGGTATAGGAACTTTCACTAAAGCTGATGCGTCTCTTTGTGCATTCTTTAAAAGCTTTAGCCTATTGTTTGATCTAGACTTCGGAGATCCCTTGAACCATTTGAGTCCTTTAGATTCGTTTTTTCTGTTACTCTTCTTTGGTGTGGACGCTTCTGTAATCAATCAAAGCATAGCCTTAGAAAGAAATCCATTTACATTCACTTACAAATCTTCTCAAGTTCAATAAATACCTCTTTAAATTAGAATATCATTGGATTTTTCCATTCAAAATGAAATGGCATGGAACAAATTACAATTCAAAATTTACTTGTAGAAGAACACAGGAGTATCACAACAAGATTGGACCTCATGGAACAAACATGCAGCCACATTGACAATTTAAATGTGTCTTGTCAGACACATCCATCAGTCAGTCATGGATAATTTATAAGAAAAGACGTAATGCTACTTACCACTCTTAGATGATGTTGAGGGTGTCCTGTCCATACTGGTGTAAACAAATGCCTCTACTTCTAATTAAATAGTTCTTAATTAGTTCCAGGCGCCGGTGGTGCCTGGGTTGAATCTTGACAGTTTTCTACTCTAATGTGCAAGAATGGTTTGGAGTTGGGTGGAGAGTGCAAAAGGGAATGAAGGAAGGCGGGCAAGAGTGGTGGTCAGAGAGTGGCTGGGATTGGTGGAGCGAGGCTTTCTGGCTGGGAAAATGGCAATGGGCATCCACAGATCCAGTGGCCCACTACAGCACAGGACGCAAGCTTAACAATTCGGGGGGCAGGCACCTCCGCTCTGCGCCCCTCACTTCTCAATTTGCTGTCGTGTCTTCGCGGGGAATACAATGATTTTTGTCCCGTCAGTTGCCATAAAATAAATCCACACTCAAGTCACTGGGACTGGACTCAACTTTTTTTCATTCCATTCCTCCTTTTATTATTATTCCACTTTTTGAAGTTTCGCCTTCTGCCGGCCGGGTGGTCCTCAAATCAAAATGTCAACCACGTTTTCCGTTACAACGATTGATACGGGTCATGAAGACATGATTGTAAGTTTGTTAAATTGCCGAAACACGTGTACACGTATGTCTATCCTTCTATGTACGTACGTATGTGGAATTTTTGGGCATACGTTGACATAAGAGAAGGATAAATAATGTCTTTTTGGATTTTTAGCATGATGCTCAAATGGACTTTTTGGGCACAAAGTTGGCCACCTGTTCCTGTGACAAATCCATCCGGCTTTTTGACCTCAACCTTTCTACCGGGACCCAAACTTTGGTTGCAGAGCTGAAGGGCCATGAGGGACCGGTAAGATTCATTTTGACAGAAATTAGATAATTTGATTTAACTGCCTGAAGGTTGATGCAATTATGCTTGTGTAATATGTGTATGCCCATTCGGCTCGCCTGTTCATTCCGCAGTGCACAGTGTGGCCATTTCTTTGGCAGTGGCGTTATGTTCTTCTAAATAGGGGAAACCAGCTTCATTTAAGTCTTGGTCTTTAGCTTTTCCACAATTTCAATGCAATATTCGGCGGTCAGACTCCTCTTAACACAACGAGAAAATTAAATGTGACCCTTTTCCTAGGAAGACAGATCATAAAGGCCGTCATGTTTGGTTGAAACTATTTTGTTTATTTTGAGAGAATGAGAAATGTTTAAAACTAAATTTTTGGTTTTGGTTTGTAGGTTTGGCAGCTGGCCTGGGCCCATCCACGCTTTGGAAATCTTTTGGCTTCGTGTTCTTATGATAGGCGAGTTGTAATTTGGAAAGAAACTGACGGAAAATGGGAGATTTACTACAATTATGATGGCCATGACTCATCAGGTACTTTTGCTTCTCCATTATTTGTCTTTAGAATTTAATGTGTAACAGTTACTGTTACATTGTTAAGACAAAATTATTGTCAGAGCTGATTTGACTTTTTCTTTCTGAAATCTTGTTGACACACTCCTCTTATTTCTAGTAAACAGTGTTAGCTGGTCTCCGCCAGAATGGGGTTTAACTCTGGCATGTGGAAGCTCCGACAGTTCTATTACTGTTCTTTCGTTCAATAACGATCGTTGGGTTGCGAACAAGATTCCGAATGCCCACACGGTAAGAGAATTAAATCAATTTAGTCCAAGATATTTGAATTCGGCTGTAAAGAGCACGTAATCAACTAATTGTATGGTGCTTTATTTTGTAGTTGGGGTGCAACTCTGTGTCTTGGGCTCCGATTTCTCCATTTTCTGAGAAACCAGGCGAAATACCTGTGAAGCGATTTGTCTCAGGTGGCTGCGACAACTTGGTTAAAATTTGGAAGTGTGTAATTTTTTAAATTATGCTTTCCGTTTACGTACATTTGTTTTAAATTGAATACTCTGTTCCTGCAAATAGAGAAGAAAATGATCAATGGATCGAGGAAGTAAAATTGGAGGGCCATTCTGACTGGGTTCGGGATGTGGCCTGGGCTCCATCAGCTGGTCTTTCGCGAATGAAAATAGCTTCATCGTCTCAGGTACAATGTGGCGTACAATTAATTCTCCCTTAAATTTGTTGTACTAACATACATATTTTTGAAAAAAATGCTTCCCAGGACCGACGTGTAATCATTTGGAACAATCATGATGGAGAGGGTTCTACTTGGACACCTGAGCCACTGCATGTATTTGACGATGTTGTCTGGCACGTTAGCTGGAACTTTGTTGGGGATGTCTTAGCTGTATCTGGTGGTGATAACCAGGTCAGTTTTTGTGAAACTGTGATCTATGTAGTTCTATGTTGTGAAGCTGATGAGATTTTGTCGCATTTATAATTTTAAAAAATTTGAATTTATCTATGCTTTAGGTGACCTTGTGGAAAAAGCGTGAGACAGGGTCTTGGGAGTGTATTAGCGATTCTGCAAAAACTCAAGCTGAGCAGCGCACTTTGTAAGCAAGGAATCTGAGTGACGAAAGCGTAGGCTCTGAGAGCGGAAATTTTTTATATGTATAGGCTCTGAGAGCGGAAGATTAGTATATTTATTCATCATGAACATGTATTAGTATAAAGTAAAGGTGAGAGAGATTGGCATGCCTTCATGCCTTCCGGCTCTCATTATATATTTTGGATTTTTAAATCTGAAATGTTATTTCTGCAGTTTTTCAAACTTTTATCCTCCGCTCTCATTTTCGTACATAATATTAACTTTTCCATCGTCTGCAGGAAACAAATGAGATTCTGAGCGATTGATGTTACCGGAGGAGGTGTGGATGCTCGAAATGAGTTTAAAAGAATATAAAAATATTGTAATTCAACATGTGAGTGAATTAAAGAAGTCTTGGATGAGTTTAAACTTAATATGTATCTGTATTATTTATAAAATATGTCACATTTTTGTCAGGATGCATCCATATTTATTATCGATCGGTATGCTTAATAGCTATGCAGGTAGTCCTGTCGCAGTTGTTTCACTTGCAACACAATCTGGTTCGATTTTCACCTGCCACGGCAGTCTGACTCACCATTGCATCATAAGCAAAAGCCAATCGATTTGTTGCTATTAGAACTCCTCAAGCAGGTTCGGTTGGCATAAATTTTTACAGGCCATGTGAAACACAATGTAATGTTACAAACACTGTAGAATTCGAGAAATTTATTTTGTATTCCATTTGGAATTCGTAATTGAAGAGGTAATAATGGGCTTCTTGGACAAGTTAGCTGGAATATTTGGTGTAAGAAAAAAGGAAGTGAACGTTCTAGTAGTCGGATTGGATAATAGTGGGAAATCTACTCTGTTAAATCATTTCAAATCGGAAGAACAAAAATCCAACGAAATTGTGCCAACTATTGGGTTCAATGTTGAAAAATTTCAAAGTAAGATTCGGTAGTATGTTCTCTTATTCTCTTAATGTATGTTCTCTTGTCAGATTTGGGCAACTTTGTTTTTGACACTTGGTAAAGCAATTTGGTGATTAAAATCAAACTATTTTAACAACAGATAAGAACGTTGGCTTTACCGCATTCGACATGTCAGGCCAAGGGAGGTACAGAAGCTTGTGGGAACACTACTACAGAGATTGTCAAGGCGTTATTTTTGTCATCGATAGTAGTGATAAGTATTTTAACTATTTTATTTCTGCTACCCAAGCTTGGCTATTTTGATTCATTGGGTTTTTGCGTTGATCTTAGGTTGCGATTTGTTGTAGCAAAGGACGAACTGGACACTCTTCTCCAGCACCCCGATATTTCAAATCGAAGAATTCCTATAATATTTTTTGCAAATAAAATGGATGTCAAAGAGGCTATGTCGGCCGTCAAAATCTCAGCCGCGTTGGGATTGGATCGCATATCAAATAAACCGTGGCACATTTGTGCGTCGAATGCCATCACGGGTGAAGGACTACAAGAAGGTGTTGAATGGCTAACTGGCCAAATCTGGGAATTTCTTGATCGACGACGCTGAGTTCCTCTGAGTTGAAATTTGAAAAAGAATATCATCCCAGTTTATTTCAAAACGTCTTCACAGAGTGCCGTTCTCCAACACATAAAGTCAAACAAGAATATGAAAGTGCTGTAGTTGAGAGATAGATTTCTTACATGTTTGTAGTGTACTACAACCAAGAAACGGAAATCACGCACATGAAACATTATGTATTTAGGAAAGCTTGTGTCTGTATTAACACTTGCGCTGGATAAAGTCATAATTTCAGATTGAATTCCGACTAGGGGCTTATTATAGTCGACTAATCAAATTTGAAACGTGTGAGTGGAGTAAACCCAATTAGCGACTGTAATACTTTTTGCACTACTTTTTGAAGTTAAATAAAATTGTGCAGCGGATTGGGAGTTTAAATAAAATCTGGTATAGGTAATACAAGTCACGAAAACAAACGAGAAAAGCCTCTTTACGTTTTTTTACACTATTCAAGATAATATTATACCTACCTAGTATATTGTATTAAACTATACCTATCATTAACATGTGATTAACATTATCATGTTCAGCAAAATTCTTCCGATATTGTATTCCAAATAAATTGCTGTGCAACTATTACTTGTAGAACAAGGGAACAAATGTGTCAACGCTCCGCCGTCTTTTGGGTACAATAAAATATAACATATATATAACACAAAAACGGTTTTGACAATTTGGAAAAATATTTTTTGATAATTACCACTAGTATTATTCTAACTATATGTATGTGCACACGTACTCTAAATGACAATATTGCATGCAATGCAACACAATAAAGATATGCAGAGCCGCAGCTGAACATGCAGTAGTGTTTGATTTGATTTGATTTGATTTGATTTATTCATTAAAGTGTTCTACCAAGGCATTCAGGTGTTTGAGCAAAGACAGACACATTTAGTGTTTCTTAAGCGAGTATCAAATTCAAATATAGGGGAATCCGAAGCCAGTTAGTTAGTTAACAAATTATTCCAAAATTGTACAAATATTGCTCAAAATTTGAGCATGTTTTTGAATCTTCCTAGAATATTTATAAAGTTGCAATAATTGACAAAAATAATTATGGGATACGATATATATGCTCATATTCAAAATAACCACAGTGTACTGTGGTTACGTAGTATCAAAATACTCTTAATATTGCATTTTTAAACTACCCAGTTAACAACATCACTTGCAGACGATCAAAACAAAAGCATATACATATCTCTAGTGTGCAAAGTAAGCATTATGGGTTGACGAATAATGAATATTGCACTGCATTGCAACGGTATTAACACGCATGGCTGTTTTCATCACTTCTTTTCTTCAATGAGTTTTACTTTACATTTTGACTTCACACGAATTTTTCATTCGTAGACAGTTTGCATTGTTGACACTTGTATGTTTATGTTCTTAATTGGAAAGCTGCTGCTTTTTACTGGCCCTAGTTATAGTATTTTTTTCGGCGTGCTAATCTTTGTAGTTGATAGAAATCAAGATGAGGACAAGTATAGCTGCCAAACACGGAAGAATGACCATCAAGGCACTGTATATCTGAACAGACCACTTCCGATACACCCCATATTTCCATCTGTTCCAGAACCCTCGTTTTCTCTCCGCAATCATCTTTCGAAAGCTCACTATATTATTGTGCACAAGGATCTCGGACGGGCTCATCGAAAAGCCTGAGTCCATACTATCACCTTCTGGTAAAACAAGAATCCCATCGGATTGAAGCGGAAGCGGACATTCGGCTAATGTGAGGTTTTTGGAGAGTATAGAATTTTTATCATCAACTGCAACTACAACCATGTCCGAGGTGTTGCTGTTGGCTTTGCCTTGATCAATTTTTGCATCATCCGAGTCTGCGTCCATGTTAATAACTGTTTCTACTTTTTCATCAGCTCCATTGCGACCAGGTACAACTCCAAAATACTCGGCGACTTCCGCAGGAGATGCATTTGGGTTATCTGGGCCTAAATAATAGACATTGACAAATATTATGTGTTTATTATGTATATTATTTATTATTATATTATTATGGTGTGCGGTATAAATTGCATTGAAGGAAAATCCTACTTGGGTACTTACATTCAAATGCATATATTACTTCGAGGCGTGTCACCATGACTGAATTTATCTGTCTCCAATTTACATCTTTGTATGCCAAATCAGGGTCCTGGACAATGAAACCAACGAGTTGAATCTTGTGCTTTAAGTACTCGGCAGTCCAGAAACAAGGATACAGCGTAACTTGCATAGTGTTTCGAGTATTAGGTTCAATGATCCCTCCAGTTGGATATATAAAGTAACGATTCGGGTCTGACAGCCTCAATTTGTAGGCAATCCTCTGCTTGCCACTGTTTTCCAAGGTTAGAAATTCATCGGACGCTTTAGAATACGGACCTTTGAAGGTGAGAACCTTTTTGTCAAACATCAATACTTCTTCCAGCGACATTTCAGAATACTCTGCCATCTACTTTGAAACTTAAGATAAGTCAGGTAAAACGCGTTTACCGCGCTGAGAACAACTAATTAAATGTTGTACAACTCGAGTTTGTTCTCATAAACATTAAATTAGAAATCAAACAAAACTGGAGTAAGCCTAAGTGTTAACTCAAATTTGTTGATTTAAGGCTTGGACAAAGTTTTTTCCCGGCCATAACAACAACAAAATTTAGCGTTATGGAATATGACCGGACAACATGCTGGTCCGATCGCCAGTAGCAGCGGGGCCCTATTTTGGAAGGCGAGAAGCCTCTACCTCTACGCTGATACAATTTTAATATTTTGCTCAACATATATGGCAAACGTTATATGCTAAATTATATA
Organism: Orthonychiurus folsomi; assembly: GCA_036851895.1. Lineage (NCBI taxonomy): Eukaryota > Metazoa > Arthropoda > Collembola > Poduromorpha > Onychiuridae > Orthonychiurus > Orthonychiurus folsomi. The sequence goes on from JAAXYW010000193.1 coordinate 33,319, forward strand.
AATGGCCATAATGGTCTAAGCTCCATTGTTAGGAAATCTAGGTTTAGATTCTGTTTGCAATTTAAGAAGCAAGGAATTCTATACGTTGTGCATGCTTGAAATTTTTACTGTAAAATTCTTAAACAGTATAATAATTTTATGTGCCGATGAAGTTGCTGCGCTTGTGATGCATATAATACAAAGGCTTACATAATAGGTTGTTTCCGTTTGCACCAGGCAGAAAAAAACATACACAAAGTGCTCACAATCAAAATTGCAGACTTGGACCATAACTGCAAGAAATGCAGAACAATAAAGAAAAAGCCGGAAAAAGTTAACTCTTTAATTTCGGATTTATTTTGTGGCAAGAAGAATGTTGCAACCAATATGGATTGTCCAACTTTTGAGCTTAGTTAACAGCCCCACCTAATTATTTTATTAATATTTGATACATAAAGTTCATGTTTAATCCATGAGTGCTAATTTAGTACTATCACTTTAGTATTGGAAATGGCTTAGCTTTAGTTTAATCCTTTCATAGAAAGCAATATTGCCACTGTATTACCAAGGCAGGCAGAATAAAATGATAATTCCGTAGATCCTTTTACCAAGTAGAAATTCCCAATTGAAGGTTTTGTGGGCTTAAGTGCCACTAGCATTCTTCTGTTTACAGCCCTTGTTCCCCTGCCTTGTACCTTTAAACAGATTTCCCAAGCATGGCGTAGATCTGCACAATTTTGATTAATCGTAGCCATGGTTGACAAAAATTGCTTCATTCTGAATATAAGAGGATGGACAAAAGAAATTCCCAGAACAATCGAGAGGATTTCATAATTGCTTAGAGCCTTAGCAAGCATTGCGCCGCCAAATGTAATTTGGGCATACGAAAGTGTTTTAATATTAGTCAATACTCCACCCATTGCGTTTGAAATTAGGCAATCAAATATCCTCATTAACTGCATTTCATGATTTTCATCCCCGCCAAATCTAATATGCGGTTTTCTGAAATAAAATAACATTTTTGATGTACTCAAAATGACATCTTAACCAATATTAATGGCATTCACCAACACAAGCCAAAACCTCCCTGGGTAAATTTCTATTTCTCAAATTTAATGGTACCGTCAAAATAGTTCGGAACTTTCAAAAATTAACAAATTAAAAAATATGAGGGGGTTACCCCAAGAGGTTAAAAAATTACTTTTTTAAATTTTACTTTCTAAGCAGCACTAACTAGTTTGCATACGACATTAGGCAGAGTTGCAAGAAGAGATAATTAACTAATCGTAATTAAGTAAAGTCACTAATTAGGCCATATTTATGCATTTTTGGTAACTCTAACTACGATTATCGCGCTCGGTGCATGCGAACTAGTGATATTCAACAGGTTTAACGGTCCCAATGATAAGGAAGCATTTTTGTATAGTATTGATTAATCATGTTTTTCCCGTCTATTAAATCTTCGAAATTATATAGCAAATGCACTGCATAGCTTCCATAGGCTGTAGTATAGTAGTATAGTTTTCTTAACATTGTACCCATGGAGGTTTTGGCTGGGGTAACTACACAAACCTGACTTGGTGCTGTAACCTCTCCACTAATGTTGAGTACATACCAACTAGAATTGAGTCACTTAACATGTGCATTCCAAGCAGATAATAAAGTCGAATGATTTCAAAACAGATAAATGCACAAAATACAGGCCTTGGTGTGTTATCAGGGTCAAGTCCCGTTGAGCTGAACAGGAATAGTGGTAGATGCGGATAGTAAATAAATAAAACTCCACATGAAAATGCAATTATAAACCCCATCGGGAGAAGAGATCGCAGTACTAGACCAACCTGAGTATTATCACCTGTCAAGAAAACATGTAGTTTGATAAATTCTATGCTAAGCAGGCTGTAAATTGATGCCTCTATTCAAATGTGTGTATTATACCAATTTTGATACTATGCCAAGAATTGTAGGCAGTCAGTAGACCATGGGAATTGAAAATTGCATTCCAGCAATGTAATGAAGTGGATATACAAAGGGCCAATAAACATATCGAAATCCAAGCAAATTCCTTGTGAGCAGGGCGATCATATGAAACGTAACACATGTATGAAATACGCGCAAATTCGAAAAACCAAATTGTTGAAAGAACAAGCAGAACACAGCGTTTTGAGTTTGAAATGGAATGAAAGTTTCCCCTCTGCTCCGTTTTATCAAAATTAAACCCAAATGGTAAGGTGGGTTTGAAAAACAATACATAGCAAACTATCAACTGATCGTCGTTTCCAGACTTAAGAAAAAATGTGGCAAAAATGTTAGCAAGACTTGCCATACTGTACTGTCTACTATGCGAAAGCAGAGGTAACTGAAAGGCCGTTTGTTTCTTATCTACTAGCGCGGCGCGGCGCTGTAGCGCTCTAAGGTTATCTAATAATTTATTGATGTGCGAATGCTGTAAAACTCTGTAAAAGTATAGGTTCTAGGAACAGGTTGGAATTAGAAGTGTAGTAGAGTATAGATTTTTATCACGTAAGAAGTCTGATAAAACAAAGAAACTGCAAAACAGTTCTCAAAAGGGCAAATTTCTTTACTATAAATTGACATACGGTATCAAAGCCTATGTGAATAACCGTATTTAACGCGATTGAGTGGTACACTATTGCCAAGTAAAGTCAACCTTACGCCATACATTGATTTTTATCAGAATAAAAGAAAATGTCATCAATATCATGGGCTGTAAAATAAATATGTATTTTACGCTGTTGCAAAGAGCATTATTCGAAGTAATCGACAGATAAAACTACTATTTAGAAAAGAAATCGTCTCATCCTACAAGAGGGCATTTATGCATAGCCATACTACCATAAACTACGTTAAAAATTTTAAACAAGCGAGTTAAGTTCCAGTTGAAAGCTAAAGACTTAAACGGCTCAATGTATTGACTGTTCTAAAATTATAATTGACGTTAAGAAAGGTAAGCAATAGTATTACTGCAGTAAAACACTTTTATTTCGATTTAACATCAGATGCACATCATTGCTCTTATTTGTTATTTACAAGTCCGCACAAACGCAGCTGGACAGTCTTCGAAATGATTCGTAGAAATCAACCAGGTTCAGAACCTGAAGACATAACAAAATAATGCCCAATGACATCGTGGCAGCTGAATCGACCAGGCTTTCTCTTGGAGTTGATTCGCCCCTCTTGTTAAATGTTCTCCTTCCGTTTCCAACTAATCCAGAGTGAAAGGGGAAAAATAGTTTGCTTAATTTTTGCTGCAAAGCACTTGCGACTTACTCGTTAGTTTGTAAGAATGCGTTAGTATTTACCTTTAGAACTTACAGGCATTTTTGAATAAATCTGATTAACACGAATCTTGAAAGACAGGACACGGACTAGACTTCTTGTTGTTCTTGCGCACGTAATTATGCTAATAAAATAATACTTCCTGTACGTTTACTAGCACCTATAAAATTTCGCCTACATCCAGCTTCAGTGTTTACATAAATAAATAATTTCCGGGTTCGCATATAGTTTATGGCTGCGAATTGTAAACATTCTCAACGAACAATGAAAAAATGCACTCATTGCGACCCACCACTCCATCAACCTAAAATAACACTAATTTGAAACCTTGTACTAGAGTTGCCTAAGTTCTGGTTCTGGTTCTGGTTCTGGTTTATTTTATTAAGGTCATCATAAGCATAACTTTCACAATATGACAGGCACATTGATATATCCGAAAGTGCCTACAATTAAGACCGGCCTTAACTAACCACTAACCAACTTAATTACTACCTTAATTACTTAAATCCACTAAATAAGTTAATAAAATAATTCATATGTGATAATAGTTCATATAACAGCATCATAAAACTTGGAATTCATAATTGACATCATTTACAAGTGATTAATAATTACTCAACACTAAACAAACATGAATCACAGTTAACACAATTAAGTCACGAATATATTACCTCTCATTTGCACAATGTGCGCAAATAATTTGTCCCGGAAGGTCCCGAGCCCCTGGTTCGATTCTCTAAGGTTTGCCGGGAGTTCATTCCAACATTTGAGTGAGGCAATTTTTATGGAATGCGAGATCTTCGCCCCATTTATTGCAACTGCGCTCAAACCGTTACTAGTACAACTGCGTGTACTCATGTTATGTGCGCGTTCAGCGCTACGCGTGAAAAAGTTTTCCAGCGCGCGGATTTGGGGGGGAAATTTTAAAAACTGAAAAACATTAATGGCGCTTACATAAGTAAGTCTTTCTGTAAAAGTTAAAATACCGTTTCGGTCCAACAGATCCGCATAGTCCACTTTGGAATGTGCTTTTCTGCACTCTTTTACGGTTTGCGCTATTACTCCCGAAGCCGCTTGTTTTGTCCAAAAACCTTTACGGTGGAACTTCGCAAGCAAAGGGTAATGGTACGAGAGCAATAATGAATAAAGTCGTTTCTGTAGAGATCCTAGGTCCGAACTTACGGCCCATCCCCAAACCGGCAGTGAATAGTCTATAATTGGGAAAATATAAGCTTTAACGAGCAAAGCAAACACCCGGTCATTCACTTTACGTTTAAGTTTATTTATGCCGCCGATCGCAGAGCATACTCTCGCCTCCACTGAATTAAAGTGAGCTTTAAAATTTAGGGTTGAGTCAAAAATAACCCCCAGGTATTTAAAATCCATTACTTGCTCTAATTTGAAATCATTAATGGTTAACTCGCAATCGTTATAGTATTCCTTGGCCCTCTTTGGGTTTTTGTCAAAAATAAGAAATTTGGTTTTATTATAATTTATTTCAAGCCCGTTTCGAATGCACCAATCACTTAAGCAAATTAGCTCTGCATTCATATCGTCAAATAACTTTTTTCGGTTTTTTCCACGTACAGTTAAGACTAGATCGTCCGCAAAAAGTAAAAATTTAGCAACTTTAATAACAATTTTACATTGATTGAAAAAAAGGATAAAAAGTAAGGGACCCAAAACTGAACCCTGAGGAACTCCCCTATTAATTAAAAACGGTTTCGATTTAAAATTATCCAACTTTATTCTAAAAGTTCTGTCCCAAAAATAGGAGCTTAACGTACGCAGGATATAATTATCCAATTTAAAAACATCGCGCAATGTATTCAATAAGAAACCATGTACTACGAAATCGAAAGCTTTTCTTAAGTCGATAAAAACGGCAAGGACCATCTCTCCCTTATCCAAACTATCATGAATCTCTGTGGAAAACACCGTTAAGGCAGTCTGACACGATCTCCTGCTACGAAATCCATGCTGCTCATCCGCAGAGCAATCCCTCACTCTCTACCGCTGCGCTAATTCTAAACTTAATAACTCTCTCAAATAACTTTGAGAGAGCTGGTAGGTTTGAAATAGGTCGATAATTATGAAGGATTGAACTGCACTACTACATCCTCATCTTTATAAGACGGCAAATTTATGATGAATTGGGACTTTGAAACGGAGTAAAAGTCAGTAATTTGCTCACGCATAGTTAACTAGTAGTGATAGGCGTGAAATATATAAAAATGTATCTTTAATTTGGAATTTTTCCTCTTTGACACTTTAGCCCTAATGAGCAAACGAACGGCACATTTTAATTTCTAGTCATTTTTGCTGATTTCAATGCTGCGCATCACAGCAAATCGGCTCTAAAGTCGGATACCGTAAATGACCGAGTAGAATCCCACGCTCAAATAGTAACCCTGTCTCAACTCAATACTTGGAAATAGTAACCCTGCTCGTATAGTATCCCATACTCAAATAGTAACTCAGTTAAAAAAATTATGGCTCTACTCAAATTCAATCGTCCTGATCTTCCCAATTAGTTTACCAATAGCAATAACAAAATTGCTGATAATTTTTATGATTTGAGCTTAATTCCTTGATAATAAACTTCGAACGAAAGAATTATAACGCCTTTGAGAAATACATTTCTTCTTCGTGAATCCCGAATATAGAAATTATTTAATAGTAACCCTGCTTGAATAGTAACCCATGCTCAAATAGTAACCCAGTCTCACGGAGGCAAATTTAAATAGTAACCCGGGTTAGTACTCGATCATTTACGGTATGCTATATTTGTGGTGATTTGATTTGGAAAATGTAATTAGAAAAGAAACAATCAGCATTTTTGATATTGCCCACAGTAGTAGGCGTTATAAATCCAAAGAAAAGTCTGCCGTCGGTAAATCTTTTAGAAAGTACTAGTGCAAAAGCAAATTAAATTGCGTACTGGGATAGTGTAGGGAAATGTAGCATTAACATGTTAGGACATTGAGGACGTACTGCACTTACCAAATTTGAAACTGAAGTTTGTACTCCACAACATAAATTTAAATAAATACAAAAAAAACTCCAACCATGATGCTCTGAATAAAAATAGTCACACCTTGGCTTGGAATTAGCACATAACTACGAACCTGCGAAGTAAAATTTTCACAAAAGAAAGAACCTCGAGTGCATTGCAGGAGGAAGAATGAACAATTCCACTTTTAGTTTCACCTCACGCTTCAAAGCTTATACGGTGTATATTTTTAGCTTAACTTAATTTAAATTATTTAGCTTAAATTTTGGCTCAAAAATACAAGACTCGGAGAATTATTTTTGAAAAAAGCAATGCAGTTAATCTGGTTCAAAATCAAAAGCACGAATATTACAAGAAAAATCAAGAGTTAAAGTCAATTAAATACAAGTAAATTTTCTATTAAATGAAGTCATTTTTATTGTACTACTCTGAGGCGTAGAATTTGCCGAAAGAAATACTAGATTTATTTAGGTACAACAAAAAGCAATACTCGGGTTGTTCAATTTCAATTAGTTTGTAGTGCTAAGAATCATATTACAATTTGGTTATATGATTTCGTAACAAGTATAGGGCCACAGATAATCAATTTTGTAGATTCAAAGCATTTAAATCTTCCTGTTTCCCAACTTCTTCTTTGCTGCAGAAGCCTTCGTCTGGTACTCCACTTCTTACTGCGCGTCGCTCAAATTGGTGAACTTTTATTCATTGTCAAACCCAGAGTCGACGCTTTAGCACTGCACCATCGCATCGTGTCACATCATCGGCCGTGCTGCGTCGCATGTGACAGGATAAAACAAATTTATCTAAATTCTTTATGTAACCAGATTCCAGCCCCGAAAATCTCATTCCAAGTTTGGTTGTTTCCGTGAATACAAGTTCAAAGTTGATTCCCCATATTTCTACCCGGAACAAGTTTTAATACTTCCGTGAAACAAATAGGACAGTTTGTTTTTTTGCTTGTGTTCACAGTTAAAAAAAACACAAATTGTGACATGGTTTTAACATTAAATACCGTTAGTTTTGCCCATACAAACGGAATTAATCCAGAATCGTCTCGTGATCCAAATGAAATCAACAAAAATGCACAAGTGAGTATAATTTTTATATTTGTAGTTATTTTTTGTATATCTCAACTACGCTGTCTAGATTGTCTGGAATTCTGTTATTGGGGAACCTGAAAGCTACCACAGTCCTGCCTGGGTCTGGAGAATTTCATCCGCTTGTTTCACAATTGTTCAAAGCAACGTGTACAAATTACTCACCATTTTGACAGCACCAATTATTGCCTTTTTCTTGGCCCTATTCTTTGCTATCATTGCATTTCTGGTAAGTTTATAAACAAACTCTAACAAAAATGAGGGTAACAATTGTTCTTAAATAATTAGAAAATCTGGTTCTGTTCACCATTCAACAAATTCTTACATGTGATTTTTGGATCCGTGCGAACATTCCTGGAAATCATTCTGCAAGGAATGTTGAGCCCATTTTGTGAAACAATGGGCCTTTGTCTTTCAAATTTAAAAGTGCGCCATCAACGCATTTACGAGGCAAAAGATGAACCTCAATTCCCGTTTATTATTTAAGTTAGTGTTTTCCATTTCCAGCTTTTACTCCAATTTCATAAAATAATAAATTAGACTAGAATATTTTCTTAAATGTTTACTTAATTCTAGTTGTGATTTCATACTTAGATGTGGTTACTAATAAGTTTTACCTCACTGCAACACTTAATAAATTAATTAATTGTACATTGCAATTACACGCATGATACGAACGACCTGTGCAGTGCAGTGTAATCCGGCTCATGTTTTGACAAGCCAATACCATGATATCTCCAAACAAATAAATCAACACTTCTTAAGGGTACAACGCAGTTTTGCACATCTGATATACACTATATACAATGCTATAACACTCAATGCTGTAGAATAAGTTTGACCAATGATTTTCCGCCTTCCAGAACATTTGGTGGGATTCACATCCTCGTGTCGTAAGTTGTGCTTTCTCCTGTTTTCCCTTTGTTTGCTTGACTCCTTGCTCCTCTCTTGTTTGCAGCACTACACTTTCTTATTGCGTTTCTCAATAGATAATATTTTGAATAAACGAGGTCAACAACAGAACGTGGGGCTCGCGTATTTCATTTGATTGATGGAAATGACTCCTACTCCGAATTGTTGTCCTGTTAAGGGATGCCATGTAGTTCAAGAAAAAAAATGCTCGTCAAAAATCAGGGTGACCTAAATTCTTTAAATTAAATAAATCATAAAGTTTAAGTTCATTTAAGTAAATCATTCCTTCGACGCATTTCGTTCTATTTTGCCAAGAATTTCGCCAACTTTTTTCATCTATTTCTTTTCCAAAATAATTTGTCCCGTCTGGCTTTGAATCAGAACCAAAAGTCAAAGGCCTAGTTATCAAGTTTTTCTCCTTTAAGAAAATGATTAGGGTTCATTAACTGTAAGGTCATGCAATGCGTGTTAAAGTTCAATTTCCTGTTCCCGTCACAGCAGTCATCCCTTTGTAGAGCCAATTTGGCGACGGATTTTGCATGTATTTGCATTGCCCGTAAAGGAAAACCTCATTTCAGTAAAGTCGAAGTTATTCATGAATTTTTGATAAAATTACCAGAACTGTAAAGTTTTGCAAGAAAACCTATACAAGCTGCATGCAATTCTATTTATATATCAAAAACATCATCATTGCTCGCATTTCTCGGTTTTTATCACATTTTTCTACCAAAAAGAAACCCCACTTTTCCTTATTTGGTAGTCTGAAAGAAGTCATTCACACGACCATTTGATTTGGTTGAAGAAAAGTAGGAGGACATGATGGAATCGTTTCTTTGTCTGAGGATGTGAAGCAAGGCATGGACAAAACATGTGTGAGTGACAAGATGACAGAGAATAGGAAGGAGGACAAGGGGACTATAAAACAAACGTGATGACTTGAACGACGAACGTCAAGTTTTTTGGTAAAAGGCTCCGCATGGCACCGTTCCCATTACAAATACCCTCATACTTTTCCTTCCTTGCAATTACTTTTTCAGGGTAGTTGAGAATCGGAAAAGAAGAGTAGCTCCGCCGCCTCCCTTCACCATCATCATTTAATTCATTCTCCAGTCTGCAATATCACGGACACCGACTGACTCATTGTCTTTTTGTTGCATCTATGATGTGCATGTCATTTGCTGACTAATTTGATATTCTGTAATTACTAATTTGAGGTATAATGGAACATGCGGGTAATACGACTGCCTATGGGTTGACAAATGCTTTTCCTAAGCTAAGTGCCTAATAAATCCAAATCTATACCACAAATAGGCACCACAAATTTATTATTCTCTTTGATTATCACTGAGATTATTAATTGGATTTCAGATTTATGTATTGATGTGATGTGGCGTGTATAGATCCTACCTTAGCTGGGCGTCTGAATTCGTACTTGGATGGATATTCGTGGCCTCATTTCTTGACGCATTTTCCTCCCTTGCATATCTGGCGAAAATCACATTGAAAGCAAAAAAAATTTCAGCATTATATAGTTGCCTCATGGTGATTTTACACAAATGAATGACATGTCATGTTTCTTTGTTACCTTTCCAGTATCACAGGTTGTGCCTTCCAAGGCAGGATGTGTCGAAATGGAATGTGTAGTATTCCCACAGTACAACATTGAGCAGATATTCTAAATATTAAATTTTACACAAATGAAAGATTAATGCACATTGATGATCACAAACATTAATAAATTTGAAATATTTACATTAAATGGTGAAGATTTTGACATGTGAGCATTAAATGTTTTGCCCCTAGTCAGATGGCACTGTGTATTTGCGCTGTATTTTTCTCCAGGTAAAGAAGTACTTGTGTAATCAATTGTTTTTGTCTCTCGAGATGACGATGTAAGACATGTCGGCAAAACGGCTCCCGCTCTGTCCTTCGAATCGGAAGTTCCATATTTTAAAAAGTCCTTAACATTTTGACTTGAGCAACTGGACCAAGTCACTTTCCCCGGCCCCGTCGTTGGTGACATTATATACTTGTCTTTATCACACTTTTTACTGACGGCTTCACCGTCATGTTCCATTCCTATACTATGGCCTATTTCATGTGTAATTATATACACCACGCCAAAATCAGAAGCTTCGCTCACAGAGCAACTGTAGTATTGATAGCACATAGTTCCAGCCCAAGCCAATCCTGGAAATTCAAAGTGGTATACAAATTGAGTTAGCTAAAAAGGGGTTGTACTGTTAGTAAGAAATCTTCAGTGTAAACGCATTCCTTAAGCGTAACACGTAATTCCTAAAAGTGAAACTTTATTACAAATTTACCTGCTGTGGCTGAACTCGATCCATCCTTAAGGTCAACTCCAGTCAACATCTGGTAAGCATAAACTATCTTAAGTCACATCAAGAAAAAATAATAATTGTTTAATAAAAAATTATGACCTACCAAACCGTGGTCCCATTGTTTATTCTCTTCATTTAGATTTCCCGCATAGTCACAAAACGACGTCAAATATTCCTTAGACTTTCCTCCTTTTTTGTCAAGGCCCGACGGTTGCTTCTTTTGGATTTCCAAACGGACGAGCTTGAATTGAAAAGGAGTTCCAAGCGATGACTGCTCGTATAGCAAATCCATCTGAAAATAGAAAAACACAATCAGAGAAAATTCAAATTTAAGTGAATTCCGATTTGAACGTATTAAACTTACAGCATTGATGTAAGTTAAGACAATGCTTCTCATTTTGGTGGATGTGTCCTTGGGGTAAAGTTTCGTCATAATACTCCACAAATCCGCGTCCGTAAATACAGCAATTTCTATAACATATTTTTTGGATGAAGATGCCTGCCTTTTCTTGGATTTTTTAGATTTGCTCGCCATCGTCATGATGCCACCAGATTGCCAATCAAATTCGGGTTCTTCAGCCTCATCGCTTTCAAGATCTTCCTCCGGTGTTTGTTCGGTCGGCGTATCTTCAGATGATGTTTTGTTGTTTCTCTCATTTTTGGATTTCGATTTTAACTTGCCTTTGGCAATGGATTTCTGGAGGTCTTCCTGTGAGACGTGTAACTCTGAAATTATTAAGAGAGCACAGATCAGGGAATTGGCTGCGCTAGTGCTAGACAACTTAGAGGAAGGGTAAAATTCACATTCAGCTTCCGGACTGTAAAAATGTATGAGCTGCCGTGCACGAGCTCCATAGATAAAGTTTAATGGACCTCAACTTTTGAAGGATGCTGCTGAACCCTCGCCATTTACCTTGGAGAAGTCTTTGTTATTGAATGTTAAAATCAGGGTTATAAATGTTTAGTCAATTCTCAAATCTAAAATGCATGGGCAATAACACACACCTTATTGCATTAAGGCCGTTGCGTCTAGAATTGAATATAAACTAGTCGACAGCAGCTTCCCCTTGAATGCTGTGCATGGAATGAATGCTTGGGACAGGTAGTAAAATAGACCTTGATAGACATTGTAGTATTTGTCCATTTGCAAAAACAATGGCCAAGGCAAGGCTTTTCTACATCAAGTAACCTTCTAGTAGCACCATTCAATGTGAAGTGGTAAGTCTTTGTTTTTTTTCTTGCATTGGCAAAGAACTAGTAAAATTTTTAATTTGAAAATTCCAAATTTCTAGATTTGATTCAAGTTATAAAAACTTGTAAACTTGTTATCAAATGTTATTGATTTTGGTTCCATTTGATTTAATTTAATTTGAACATGAACGCTCGGTTTACATTAGCCTCACCAATTGTTTTGATGTTTTGCATGTGCAAATAATTTATTCCATTCTAAATGTGACATTAAAGAAAAAATGCATACATACCATCCGAGCTGCATGACTGTTCCGTGGAATCCGTGTTTTGTGGAATACGAATAATGTGTGGCACTTCCTTTTGTTCATGAAGTGCGTGTGCGGCGGCAGGATGCGGTTCAATCATCCAATGTCCATCTCTGCTCATGACCATTCCACTCTAAATACAATATAAAGAATACAAATAAAGCGTTTCAAAACTACGAACGTCACGTTTGCATGTCCACATGTACATAAGTTCGCGACTACCACAGAAAATCGAAAAACAAGTAATTCTAAAGTATTCTTGAATTGCTAATTCATAGAATGGATTTCATTCCGATTGATCTCTACAAATAAATGGCATGCATACACATGCACTTAACAATGGGGGATATTCTGCGCAGTAGAAATTGTGACCTTGAAATGACCTGAGTTGGAGATTAGTACAGGACACATGAACTACTTGAGAACAGAAGAAATGCATTTGAAGTGAATTCTGGAAAAACTTGCAAGCTAAAAAATATTTCTTACAAATCCATGCTGTCCTCCGCAAGCGGAAAGTGCAACATGACCGCCTGGATGGGAGAGGATTGTCCCGCGATACAAGCAGTCGTCATCCTTTGTTTCATTTCCGTAAATTGTTTCCACTTCGTCATCCCCGTCTTTCACTATCACTCTAAAAAATAATAAATATAATAATTTCTTTATTCAAATTCCGTCGGGCCCATGCATCCATCCATTCCGCCCATGCAACGCTCATTCATTTAGTAATACATTTTAAAGTTATAACTCTAAAAAAAAGTGAATCAATATTGAATCGGTTCTTACAATGTAATTCTTATCCAAGACCACTTACGTAAAATCTTCTGATACTAAGGAAGTTTTCTTCACGATATGAATTTCTGTGGTTGTATTAGTTGTAGAACGGTGAATGTGAATTATATGGTAATGTCTATCCTTGAGGTCATTTTTGTGACGGAGTTCAGTAATGAATTTCACTTGAGCAACTTCAGGTTCTATGGGAGTATCGTTAATGTTATTGCAATTGTGTACTAAGGAATGTATCGTCGTCGGTGTCGAACTTCAGCAATCATTGTAATGAAAATGCCTTACCAGTAGCAGTATTTGGTATTGTGCTTTGGGTGGTCTCTAAATCTTCTATTATTCTGAGGTTTGGCTTCAAAATGCGACACTGTAAATCAACAAACATTATGTTATTTTAGTACACCTTAATAGTGCAACATCTTAGGCGCAATGCTTTGAGGTGTAGTTCTAATTAGGCTTGTATTTAAAAATACCCTTTTTTAACTGAATTTTACCCCGAAAATAAACTAAATTCTACACTTACTACTTCATACCCCAAAAGCTCAAATTGTTTCCCCAATTAAACTTCTGTTTGCCTCCAAATAAACTTGTTCCGCCCTTTAAATGACTTTACTCAAAACATGATAAATACACATCACGAAACAAGGAAAAGTACAGCACGATAAGAAATTAAGCTATAATTAAACTGAAATGGAAGAAATACGATAAGAAAGATAGGTTCCTAGGTTACTTCACTTTACTTTCGCAGTCGTAGAGGTTGTAATGGCATCACAGGACTTACACTTTAGTTCTTCTGAATGTGACAGTGATGAAAAAAACCAAGAACCAGTGCAAAAAAGAAGACGGAAAGAAGGTTTTGATTGGTCAAAAGTTAAATCGTTTAGTAGTTTGATCGAGTCTAAAGATTTCGTTAAAAAACAAAAGTTATGGAACATGCGAAGGAAATCTGACACAAGTGAAGGGACTAAAATATTCTACAACTGTAAGCATTCTAATGACTGTGTGGCAAAAGTGTACTTGCTCCTCCAAAACGATTCGCAAGTGGTTGATTATTACATTACAACGGAAGTGCCAAGACGTATTTCATCACACCCACCAACAAACCTCCACTTAAAGACCCCGATATTGATACATACATTCGCCAATCAAAACTGAATAACTGGAAAAAATTTGACACATATACGCAGTCTCGGAGTCGGCTTTGGATGGTCAAGCATGACCAACGACTCCTACCACAACGCTACGTGTACTTGCCCGTACTTCCTGAAAAAGTATATTTGTAAGCATATAATTGCAATAGCTGCAACGGAAAATCTGTTCGAATTTCCTCCTGAGGCCAAAACAGTACCAATTGGACAGAAAAGGAAGAGAGGAAGGCCAACAAAAGCAAAGAAAGCGTTACTTTTCCAATAATGTCGAACAATTTGTTGTCAATTTATAATATTTGTATCATTAAAACGTTTTGTATATACAAGTATTTAAAGGGTGGAGCAAGTTTATTTGGGGGTAAACAGAAGTTTAATAGGGGAAAAAAATTGAGCTTTTGGGGTATGAAGTAGTAAGTGTAGAATTTAGTTTATTTTTGGGATAAAATGCAGATAAAAAAGGATACAAATAATTTGTCCCCCTTCTATACTACTGTCATTTCTAGTGCTCTACTAGCATCCTAGTCCACCATCTCTGCTTACCGAAGTTAATTTAATCTTGTATACTCCTTAATATGCTATAATAATATGAGTTGTATTATATGTTTTTTAACCCAAAAACTTGTTAGCCTAAACGATGTATTACTGCATACTGTTTCAAACCACCGACCAAGTTTGGCTATACCTTCTCCGTCTTGCACTTACGCGAATGGACAAAAACACGTAATTCCAAGAATATCAATATTCGTTGACAACAAAAAGAGATTACCTCATCCTGCCCTTCGTCCTCTGGTTCTTCTTCCTTTTCATCATCTTTATCATCAATGTCATCATCCAGATCATCATCATCGTCGTCGTCATCGTCATCCTCGTCACTTGAGTCGCAACCTCCAACAGCTCCATCGCTCTGAAGGATATTGAAATTGCCGTGACCATGGCGTTGTTGTGAAGTGATAACTGACGGCTGACTTCCAGCAGATCTCATGATGACTGACTCCGAAAAGCCAGGACCTCGATCAAATTCTGGAGCACACTTCAAGTGGGCATTAACCTGTTCTTGCAGTTTAACCCCGGCCTGCTCCTCTGGTAAATTCAAAATAGCTTGAATTGAAGGCAGGGAAAGAATCTCCTAAGTTGAAGAAAAGAAAAATGCATTAAAACAATAATTCTAATGATTCTGAAATGTAACCATTCATAATATACAAATATTGGACAAAATATTGTTGCAGACACTTAAACAAGTATGAATAATAGAGTATTCAAAAAACTCAGCCTTCACTTTGAAGGTTGCATGAGACCCAGAATACAATGTTCAACATTTTTGATATAAAGTCGCATCTGTATACTTACTTGCAATTTGTTTGAGTGAATACTAGAGGCTGGAACATTAATAGTGATTGTCTTCTGCTGCTGGCCAGGTGGATCTGTTGGCTGTCTTGGCATGGTAATTTGAATGGGCACAACAGCGGTTGGGTCAGGACGTACAACAGGATTGCTACTTTGATGAAGAACTTGCCGATTTGATGACTGAGCTGAAGCCTTATTGGCAGCCTGGGTTCCGTTGCTTCCTGATTCAATATATTAATACAACGCGTGAAATTGCAATAATTAAAAATGACCCATGTTTTAAGAAAAGCTAGCAAATACCGCTTGTTTCATTTGCAGTGTTAATTGGTTCGGTAGATTTGGTTGCCATAAGTTTGGATTCCCAGAGCATCCGAAGTTCTTGTAGGACTTGCTCATCTACGCCTTCATCCAAAAAACAATCTCGAACTCCTGTCATTACATCATCAATGACGCTTTGGTAGAGTTTGCCCTAAGCAAAGCAACACATGAAATTAGGCTGCGTTCCAAGTTAACAAGCTCCAGGCCCGACAATAATCTAAATAAATATTAATTAAAATGCTAACAAAATGCACCTAGATTTGAATAGTCAGTTTTCCATGGGTATTTCCCAGAATTGATAAATACTTAAACGCTATTATGCACAATCATCAATCTCTTACTATATATGCGATTAAGTAATTAAAAATAATAGTGATCCAAATAGAAAGCAAACTACTAACGATTAATCTTTGTACCATCTTCGGATGTCATACTATATATTTGAATAATTGTGACCGAAGTCGCATTACATATTTTTTAACCCATGTACACGTTATTCTAAAAGATGTAAAACTGTATACTGTGTCATATTTGGCAACTACTATTATGGTAGCCGGTAGCAGTCGTAGCAGTGCCAATAAAAATTTGGTTTCTCTCTGTATTAGATTATAGGATGCAAAAAATATCAATTGTTATTGTGCATGTTCAATATTATCAATAAACACAAGACCAGTGGTACAAGAAACTACTGCTTACTGGAAAACTGGAATGCAAACAAGAATAAACAAATTATGCAATCCACAAAACTCTAATCAGTCATAATCGTGATTATCAGTAAGTCAATGGCCTCTACTAGCATGGTAATTGTTCCATCTTTAATATCTTCTTGCATGTCACATCTAGTTCAAAGTTTATAATCCATGCATGTGCAGAATCAAATAAATCCAACAAGTGCACTAATCCAGCTATTTAACTGATTTAGCCGGAAAGTTAGCAGTTAGTGCGCTGATTAGTGTGATAAATAATTTGTTTGGAAGGCATTCAATAGCACCAGCGGTGCGAATTTAAATTACATGCCACAAACAATCCGCTATAAAGGCATTCATTCCAAGCTCCCATAAAATAAAATGTCTACGGTTGAGAGGACTTAACGATACTCACAACTGGCTTGAGAATAAAAAATATATTTTCTATTTGTAATCTCATCACCAATTCAATGTGGCTACGAGTTGCAGCTGGCAACTGCTAAGAAGAATACCGTAATGAAAAAGCTGGATCCCATTTCAAGTTAACAAAATAAATGCTTTGAATTTACTGGCTAGAAGTTCTAAAACGGGTGTGTATGACAAACTAAAGTATTGGTAGTTAAACTGCTTTGATTTGATCGTAAGTTGATATCCACAATGCCAGCTCCACAGCATTAGATGTGATTCGCACGATGAATATTTTATAAATATACATCGATACAGTTTAACCAACTGCTACTGTGATTCTGTTTTTCTTATTTTATTGTGAAAGACAACTTTTTCATCACTTTGATAAAAGTATTAGCTTCTCAACCTGATTTTGGTGTTCTAAAAAAGTTTAAACCGCTTTTGAGTTTAGTTAATTAATTTCTGAGGGCTGGCTGTTAAGCAATAAATGAATCAAACCATTTCTGGTACAATTTGGAAGCATCCATCATTGAAACTCATATGAACAATGTGTTTCTTTTAAAGTCAAGCGTCGAGGGTGAGTTTGAATTTGAGGAGTAAATTTTATGAATCAATGACGCATTCAAATTTCAAATTAACATTTTCTGTTTTACTATACAATTTTAATTTTCGACTTGTTATTTTCTATGCACCATACAAGCTCAATAATGTCAGTGAAAGTAAGTTGACAAGTTCACCTAAACTCAGGAAGCTCAACCCTGAACTGAGCATTAGAAAGATCTATTCTTATCCGTTTTACTTTAAAAATGGAGTTTTTCCTCAACAAGTTGCCGTTGTTCGGCGCGGCAATGGCAATGCATGTAGTCCATTTGCAAGGTAAGGTCGCTTTCTCACTGAACCTTTGTATGAAATGAATATGTGCAAAACTCAATTGCTCTCTTGCTTGCTGTAAGTTAAATATTTCTCGACATTCAAATATCCAATTTGTGTACTATTTATTGCATTCGGTATGTGCAGGTTATGCCATCGTTAGACTAGCTTGAGAGTTTGTTTGCTAATATATTCTGATTGAAGTTTAAATTTTCATGCTGAGAACCTATTCTGAGGTACATGTAATTCAAAGTCACAATGCAAGAATGTGCATTTCACGTTATGCGTAATAGAATACCCCGAGAATCCGACGACAGCACAGGGCCCGGCGACGGCTCGTCGCCGTTGCGTTCTAAGCCAGGCCAGGCAGCCAGCCAGCGCCATCAGTTCAAGCATTCAAAATCAAATTTAAAAATTTAAAAAAAAAGTAGTTGACTCACCACAGTGAATTGACTCTGAGCTTGGGCCATGATGAAGTGGCCTTGAAGGGGTCAAGTTCAGGTCAGGATAGGAAGAAGAGAAAGATGGAAGTGTTGACCCGCGTGTACCCTTTAGGTTGCTGGATGGAGATGGAGTCCACCAGAAATGTTGGGATTCAACTATTCCACTTTTATACCCAGCCGAGGCTTTTTGGCTCACTCTCTCTCACCCCACCAACCCATCTCTTCCCCTTCCAT